>JAQFZJ010000916.1:0-14923 GCA_034695645.1 Folsomia fimetaria
TGTATCGGAATGAAGGGTGCGGATGTGTCTCACCTGCCCCATTAACAATCCCATTTGTTAGGTCACACGTAATTTGTGTGTTGGACTAATTTGATGACGACTGAACTCATTTCCGATTCGAATTTGGAACACATGTCCGCATATTCCAACATAAAACTGTACATAATCCTGGAGTATTCCGCACGCAAGAGAGCAAATGAAGTCATCATTCTTATTAACCAGCCACAAACGGAATAATTCACAAATTCTTTCCAACATTTTTTCCAGACTCGTCGTCATACCCAGTCAGTGGTTCAAGAGGTATCAGCTACAGATGCACCTTACATAAAATAAAACTAATTGGAATGGATGTCTCAAGAGCAAGATGGATTTTCTGTGAATAAGCTCAAAGCTTTTTTATTATTTTGACGAATCCATCATCTTGCAAGACATTTTCTCTTTGAGTCGTGTCTCATGCTGGGCGAAAGGTCTTTGAGGAATATTTGATATTTTCATATGCCGTGAATTCCACTGAATGCTACTTGTTTTTTCTCCTCCTTCTCCTCCTCCAGTTAATATCATACACCAAAGTTCACCACAGCAGTGAACGCCATAAAACAAAATCAACACGGATCTAATTCTCCTGTGAAATGTTGCATATTTTCACCCTTCACTTTATAATTCATCAAGTGTTGTGAAATTTTGGAGCATTACAAGGCAATGCAAGACCTCATACATACACTATACACAATCCCAAGGGAAAGCCTCCACACTCACTCTGTTCTCTCATCCACACGGTTGTATCAATGTGCAGAGGAGAGAGAAAGTCACAGGTAGAAAGAGTCGTGTGTAATAAATAGATGAAGAGGAAGATGACACATTCAGAAGGCAGAGTGGAAGCCCCTGTTTTCCTTCATTGGAGTGCATTTCGCGTGTATGAAATATTCAATATCTTCTTGATGTCTCTCTCTCTCTCTTTGTGAGGATGTTGTTGTTGGAAGAAAGTGCAGAGAGAGAGGAAAGATAATCTTGTCCTGTGAGGCTTCGTATGTTTCATACACCCATCTATTTTCACTACATAATCCTTTGGGAATCCAGCCCATTCTATCCACTCTGCATTCTCTCCCTTGGTCTCCGTTTGCTTTTGGCTTTGTGTGCTTCCAGTGAATAATATCACAATAATAATTCCAACTCTATTGTTTATGCCAGTTGGCTTATGTTACAAAAAGGTGGTGGTGGTGGTGTGTTGGGTGTTTGAGTTTTTGGGGAAAAGACCACCTCTCAATATAATAAATGCTTTTAAAATGCCAACAAATAAGGTCAAAGTGAGCAGTGTTGACTCCAGAGAGAGCATCTTGGTTGGTGGTGGTGGTGATAATAATGATGGCATATCAGATTGAAAAATACTCTTCACAAACCCATTATCTACTGAACCCATGGCAGAGGCAGAGTGGGACTTGCATTGTTGGAAAAGAAAATGTCAGAAAGTTTGAGAGACCAGAATCTTTTCATGCTTTGGGTTTTTCAGAGAGTCAAAAGATATGAAGCCATTATCCTTGACGAATTTGTCAAGTGCTTTGCTGCCTTTGCTCTGTCAGATACGAGAGTGACCCTTGCAGTGTGGACTTGGTTGACTGATGATGACTGGACCCTTAATTCTCATTCTCCTCCTCCTACATTGTGTCACAACCACACTTGACTTGCATGAAATTTTTGGCCACGGCCCTTGTCAAAACAAGCAAAAGAAGGTGACTAATATATTTGTCAAGAGAGATTGGCTTCTTGGAATGGAATTATGGAATTGCTCTGCTCAGCTCTGCTCTTCTTTTTTACACCAGTTCACAGTATTTACAATTGGACAGTCCAAAATTCGCAAACAATTCATCTCCCACTGGCTCCCATAAAAATTCTTGCCCTTCCAGAATTTATTCTTATTCTAAATTCCAAGTGCTGCTGGACAAGGAAAAGGTCCATCCGACACCTGTGGTGGTTTTACCACCCACACAATCGTTCCCTTCTTTTATCTTGGACCATGAGTTGTCCGTTCAGTAGGAAATTATGCCATCACAAATGTAAGGGTGGGTGGTGGTGGTGGTGCGTGTGATTAGAGCATTAGACCCTTTGGAAGAGTTTGAAGAGTTTAGTTTCGATTTGGAGAGTGAGTTGTCAGTTGAAATGGTGGTGCAATAAAAGTGGAGAAGCCGACATGACTCGTTCCTTTTCCTTTTCTACGAACAATATCTGACTGAACAACAATGTGGGGAGGGTCAGTGTTTACTCACTTTAAGTCACCCAATTCCACCACCACATCCAATTCCGCATCATCCACCCACCACCCCTGCACTGACATTGACTTTTATCAAAGGGTCAAAGGTCCCCAACAAAACTAATGAGAAAGTGCGTGGGCACCAAAAACAACCACTCCTCACATACAATCTACACAACCACCAAATAATAAAAACAAGTCCCATTTCATCCTCATCAAAAGAAATCTTTTGTTTCACACTCTTTTCTAATTCGTGAGCTAATTTGTGTGTAAGCCAGAAAAAGTGAACAAAAGGGGCAAAAGCATTGTTGAAAGAATGCAAGTAACTCACGATAAAAAGGTCTCATCAAACACAAAGCTTCATCCAAGCACAACTCCAGCAGAGAAATTTGGCAGCAGTGAATTTGTGCTGTTATTCTATTCAATGCTTTTAGTGGGTCAATCCCAAAGCAGATTTATTTTAAGAGGAAATCCGTGAAGGTGTGATTCCACTTTTGTCTTTATATAAACGCAACTTAAATTGATGGGTTGGAATTTTCTGTAAAACTTTTGACTCTCTTAAAATATCAATTTTCATCTCCAATCAGCCCTTTCCTACCTGTCACGTATCCAAACTCAACCTGCTTGTTAAGTTAAACCCATTGTTCAACCTTTGAGGGTCTGAAATAAAATATCTCAAATAATCACAGACAAGAAAACCATCCACCATCCACCTTCATCATCAGTCTCATGTCACATCTCCCATATTGTCACCAGTCACCAGTCACCACCACGCAGGCACTTGACATTTTTGTCAATTTTTTCTCATCAACGATCAACTACAAAACGGTCCCACTCTAAAAAAAACTAAATCCTGCTTTACATTTTCTGCTCTGCTTAGTTTAGCTCAACTCTAAACTGTAACCACGAATGATAATATTAAAAATCGCCCCATTCTCAACAAAAAATGCCGTCAAGGAAGAAAAAGAAGACGAAGAGGAGCGTCCGTGTCGTCCATACAGCGTAACTAGATCCCAATTCATCACACATGACTGACTTGCACAGCGATTATAAAAAAATAAACCATTATCACGCATTCGAGTTATTGAAATTGCAGTCAATATCACTGACACCTCGACGAATTGGGAGCGATTTTTGAGAATTTACAATTTACACAACAATTATCTTTACGCGTTGGCTATTTACACTTCTTATAAATCTGGTGGAGAAGGATGTGAAGAAGAACTCTAATTTTACGCTTCATTCTGTTTATCCTAAACTTTAACCATGATAATATATAATCCAGTTGGTTGGTTGGTGGTTGGACAAATTGCATAATCATTTTAAAATGCAAAGGCAAATCCAAAAAATGGGTGACAAAAGTTAAAAAGTAATAAAAAAATGAAATAATGGCCGGTTTGGCACTTCCGATCCGTCGACTCACCTGCCCACGCATCCACCAAATCCACCAAATCCAAAACTCTTGTGAACTTGATGATTTGAGAGATTTGCACATCCTGCTCTTTATTATTATCTTTTATCCGTACGGATGTTCGTGTGCTGGAAAATCATTGTGATTACTCAGGTGGCATCAACTGAAATATAAAATCAACTCTCCAGTCTCCTCTCCAGTAAATGGTGATGTGATGAGAAACGGGGTCAATTGATTTTACGACTTATTATTATTGGTAAATGTTTCATACAGTAGTCTCACAAAATGACAGTGGTGGTGGTGGTGGTTGGCCATTGTTACACCATTTATAATAATACACTGCTTTAGGTGGTGCTTGGTGGTATGGTTGGTAGAAGGAAGGGTGATTGTTGCTCAGTCTCTCATCAGTTGAACGGTAGTCAGGGTCCTGGCCAGTACTCTCTGCATTCATTCGTATATTATTCTCGCTCACACACACACACACACCTACTCTCTGGAGAATAGACATGGACTATTAAAGTTTAAACATTATGTTACTCAAGAACGGTAGCAAGCTTGACACAATCTGCACATCACTCATTCAAAAGATAAAAAGTAATTACTCATCTCAGTTCACGGGGCAATGTGATTCAATCCCAAATTCAGACAGTTTTGTGATTATTAATTAATTTACAATTGCATTAATTGAATTGCAGACACGATGGGGACGGGGACGGATGACCCCAACTCCCTCCTCTCCTCCTGCTTTTCTGAAGAGACGGACGACCGACATGATTCTCTCTCTCCAAGTTCATGTGAAACACCGGATGGGATAAACGACCAGGAACTTAGCTTTACCATTGGACCCACGGAATCAACGCCGTACGGATGCAACTTTTGCGACCATTCGTTTCCTCGACTCTCATTCCTCAAGCGACATGAACAAGTGGGTGGTGATTTTTAAAAAAGTTTCGGTGTTTAAATGAACGCTTTTAGTTTTAATTTGGTTGGACTGATTTCAGACACACTCTGACCTTATGCCCTTCAAATGTGATTTTTGTCAGCGGCTGTTTAAGGTAATTTTATAAAGCAAACATAAACTAAGAAATAGGCCACAGATATAGAATTTGTATAGAGTTTTTGTATAGAATTATAGTATGTGTATAACCAGTTTATATTAATTATGTAATATCCAAAAATGATTAGCACAAGCGAAGCAGGGATCGACATGTCAAATTGCACACGGGCGACAAAAAGTACCGCTGTCCTCACTGCGAGAGCGCTTTTAGTCGGAGTGACCACTTGAAAATTCACCTCAAGGTTGGATTTTTATGCAGTTTTTCTCGATTTATTTCATCTTTTAATGGATATTTATGAACACAGACACACGACCACCAAAAACCTTATCAATGCGTTGTTTGCAATCGAGGCTACAACACTGCGGCTGCTTTAACTTCGCACATGCAAAATCATAAAAAGGGAGACAGTTGTTCCAGCTCCAGTCATCAGTCCAGGTTAGTTTTTATTATGTATATATAAACTTTTTCAGCGTTGATTCAAAATCAATCCCTTGAAATCAACAGCCCATCCACAACCACCACCACGCCCACCTATCGCTGTCTTCAATGCCCCCAATCTTTCCCAACAGGAGAAGAATTACAAAGCCACACTCAGCAATCTCACACTGCCCCGTCATCCACCCCACCCAACCACTCCAACTCTAATCACTCTACACCACCCATTCCTCAATCAACCCCACAACCACCACCACAACCTGCACCCTCATCGCATCGCAACCTCCCCATCTACCCTTTGACCTGCATCTACTGCGGCAAGGACTCGTTCCCTTCCATCGAGTCCCTCCAACTCCACGTTCAAGCGTTGCATGGTCCACTACTTGCCTCCCTCACCACCACCACCTCATCCTCCACTCAACTAACCAACGGGTCATCGTCGTCAGAGCTTGCCTGCACCCTCTGCACCCAAAAGTTTACCACCCTCAACAGCCTCCACAAACACTTGCTGCATAGTCACAGCCTTTCTTTCTACCTCAACAATAACAACAACAATGGCTGTTGTGGGGTCTTATTTCCAAGTGCAAATGCCTACGCCGAACATTTACTCTTATTTCACAAAGCTATTGAGAGTCCTCCTCAGTAAGATTTTTAAATTATTAATTATTTAAACAAAGTTTGATTTTTTGAATTTTGTTTGTAGGGTCACACCCACTGACCTGAGCAAGGGCAAGAAAAAGAACAACACTCTTCTCTGCAACCAGTGCAGTGCGGGGTTTGAGTGAGTCTGCTCCTTCTTTTGTGTTTCAAATTTCATAATACCATTGTTCTTAAATTTGATTTATGAATTTATGAATTTTCAGCAATTTTGAGTCGTTTCGCACCCATCTCAAACTCCATCTGAGTTCGCCCAGTCCTTCATCATCGCTCCCATCCAGTCAAACACGTGGTCTCTTTATCTGCGACCAGTGCGAGGCGGAGTTGGGGTCAGAGGAGCAGTTGGAGGCTCACACAATGTCGCACTACCTCTCGACCAGCATGGAATATGGTTGTTCTAGTTGTCTTAAAGCATTTGGGTAAGTGATATTTCAAATGGGAAAGTAACCAGGGCATAATTCTTTAATATACTGTTTATTGAAAAGCATTAAATTAAAGCTCCTCGTTTTATTTAAAACATTATCAAGGCATAATTTAATTTCAGGAAACCGGATGAGTTGCAAAAACACTTGTTGGACATTCATGCTCATCATTTGTACAGGTACGGATTGTAATTCTAGTGATTTTGACCAACTAGTGTTACATATTAATATAATAAATCTTGTTTCAAAGGTGTTCCCTGTGCAAAGAAGTGTTTGACTCCAAAGTTTCCATCCAAGTCCACTTTTCCGTCAAACACAGCCACGAGTGCAAAATGTTTCGGTGCAACGGGTGCTCAAGTTCTTCAGGCATTTTTAGATCAGAGATGGAATTTCAGGTAATTTTACTAAAACTACAAATATTTTTTACATTCCTTTACAACATTTAATCCATAAATTTAACAATTGACACAATTTTATGCAATTGAATAACAGCTCCACGTCAGACTTTCACATCTCCGTCGTGTCTCGGCCAGCAGCACACCCACCTCATTCCGCTGCCTCCTCTGCTCCCTCACCTTCCCCAGCGAAGTGGTACGTTTTGTGCTTTGTTCATTGGATTATTTGTGTGCTAATTTTATTTATTTATGTAGGATCTGTCCTTCCACCACGCCAGCCACCAGAAACAGTTTCATTGCAAATTGTGTGACGAGTCATTTCATGTTGGTGAGTTTTAAACTCCAAACAAACAAAATATTTTTAAACATTCAATTAAATTACCCAACCATCAACAGAATTCCTCCTGGACAAGCACATGTTGACCCATCACTCGCTCCCATCCCCACCAACGCCTTCCCCAACTGCCACCACCACAACCACCACAAACTCAACCATAGTTCAAACAGCCCAAACCTGCGACATTTGTGACACGCCATTCCCATCACCCTCTGAACTCTCCGCCCACAGAAAACAAACGCATCATATTCAAGATCAAACATCACCTCCACCTCCACCCGACCCCAAAAAGAAACCACCCAGAGGTAATTCTTCATCCCCCAACATTTATTTTGAACAATTTTTAATGATGATAAAAATATATAATAAAATGCAGCCCTGTCACTCAACTGCGCATACTGTCCAACCGTATCAAAATCTCGTTCAGAGTTGGAGAATCACATGAAAAGTCATCAAATTGTTGGAAAAAACAAGTGCAATATTTGCGACGAGATTTGTCCAACGACCACCCTACTCGCTGAGCACAAGCTTTCGCACTGCAAAGTTCTGGGTGAGTTTGAAGAATAGTTTATGTATTCAAATTATTTCATTAGTGAATTTATTGTATTCCTAATTTTCAACATTTTATTTTGTATTGCAAATTGCAGGACAAAATCGGTGCAGTGTTTGCAAAGAGGAGATTCGAGGAAGGAGTGAATATTTTCAGCATTGGCGAGGACACTGCGGAGGAGGCTTCCCTGCTGCGTGTGTCGTGTGTAGACAGACGGTGGGGGTGAGTTTATTTAACTTATGCAAAGATTTATAAACTGCAAATTCAATCTAAAATTATGTTGTTTAATGCTTCATTTTAGAGCGACGTTGAGTTGCAGGTAATACAAAATACATGAATAAATGAAAGAATTATAAATAATCTCGCTTCTCCCTTCTTCCAGCTGCACTCTCGATTCCACACGACCAACAATTCCTCCCCACCCAGCACACCCGTCCCAACCCCAACAACCACTCCCAAATCCTACCACTGCATCAAATGCCAGTTAAATTTCAAATCCGAGCAAGAGATTCAAAGTCACGTTGTAACTCACCTCAGCGACAACAACTCTTCCAATTCTTGTCACCTCTGCCCACGACCCACGCCCTTTTCATCACCCCTCAAACTCCAAGTGCATCTCATTGAACACACTTTTGAGGGCATTGTAATATAAATATAAAATATTAATTCATAATTATAAACGGGCAGTTAATCATTACCTAACACTATTATTCAAATTACAGACCATCACGTGCTATATCTGTTCTGCAATCTTCACCTCTGCTTCTGGGCTGCAAGGTCATATGGTCGAAAGGTTTGTTTTTTATTCGTATACTCAACATGAATACTTTTTACACAAAATCATTAATATTCGTTTGCATGCATTTTTTCAGTCATGGCCTTCAGGCACGACCCTATGATTGTGGAGAATGTCATTTAAAGTTTTGGTTCAGGGCGGAAATGGAGAATCATTTGGTGCATCAACATCAACAGAGTCAAGGTCAAGGTCAGGGTCAGGGTGGGAAAGGTCGGAGAAGAAAGAAGCGAGGCAGTGGCAGTGGGGGTGGAAATAGTTGTGGGATCAAGAAAAAGAGAAAGTTTTTCTACAGAGACGATTCCGAAGAGGAAGAAGGAGAGACGCCCGGTGTTGGAGACGAGTTGAATGGTGGAGTGAGTGGTGTGGGTGGAGAAATGGTCGAGGTTGGCTAGTTTTTTATTTATTTTAATTTTTAGTTAATAAAAGAGAAATATTATGCAGTCGTGTTAAAATAAATAAAAGAGAAAGTTTAAGAAAATTCTCAACTTGCCCCGTTGAACTTGTTTTGTGTGGGAGTCTTGTTCATTCATTCAGGACAGTTCACTCGATCAAGCACGTGCTTCATCAGAGCCTGCAGATTAATTAACTAGCAATTAATTAAAAATGGGCAAATCCAGATCATCCCGTCGTGCCAACCGTCGTCGACATGACCCCATCCACCCACAAACAACAGCATCTTCACGTGCAGAGACAGAAAATCGGCGTTTAAAGAGCGAATCAAATGGAGATTCTGCATTATTTTTGGATGTGGACACTGTGGTTGGACAGGTAAATAAATAACAACCAATTAACACGTTTTATTTAGTTTTATTTTATTGTGCTTTTTAAAAACACAGCTCAGCCCACAATCCACCCCATCCGACCATCTCACCGCCCTTGCCCACATTTCCGTTACAGCATCTCAAAAACCACACCTCACCTCCTTAAAAAATCCAGCCCTGCTCAAATCAGTCGCAAGTCACTTGACCAACCCAACCACCCAATCTGCTGCTGCGTGTGCACTTCGTAACCTGAGCAGCTTGGATCCCGAGCTGTGTGGTGCGTTGGTGGCAGAGGATGTCGTGGAGAAAGTTGTGGAGGTTGTTCGGGTGGGTTTTTACTTTCTCTATTTTTCTACATTGTTAATATAAATGAACGAATTAAACAAATTCCAGACCCTGTCTCCAACCACTGACACAAAAAACAGTGAACAAACGCTGATCCAATGTGTGGCGCTGTTGTGGAATTTGTGGTAAATTGGAATGAATAATTTAATTTTGTTACAATTAAATCAGTACAGTTTATTTTGAACCCACAGCGAAAGCAGTCCAACGGCCGTTCGCATCGCCACCCAAGCCAACCTCCACACCAGCCTCGCACCCTTCCTGGATTGGACCAAGTTTGGACTCTGTCTCTCCGTCACTGTTGGTAAGTCCAATCAGTAGTAAAAAAATAAAAACAAGATTTAAAATCATGACTAATCAAATCCAACCAGCCCACTGTCTCTACACACTCACGGAAGACAACCGGGCCCTCACGTCCATCTCCTCCAGCCTTCCATCCACTCTCCACACCCTCCTCTCGTCCCCATCCACCACACCCCCGCAACTGAGCACACCCGCCCTGGGCACCCTCCTCAACACGTGCGACAACAACTTTGAGCAACTGCCATCCTCCATCCAAGACTCGTTCTTCCAAATAATCACCACTGCACTCGCACAGACTCCGAATCACGTGGATTTGATGAATCAGCTTTCTTCTGACCTGCCCATCGCGGCTGCAGACTTTAACCACACCCACGAAGTTAAGAGTGAGGAAATTAACAATCTCATCACGATGACAAAGGTTGGTTAATAAATCAATGAAATTTTTTTATTACGAAATTAATTTATTCTTATTAATAGACTGCGATGGAGATTTTGTCCAATTATTTCGTGGCTGACTCTGATCCTGACGCTGACGCAGACTCTGATTCCGATTCCAACGCTGACTGTGACACAATGATGGACGTTGACACTGACCAACCTTCCAACTCCACCCCACACCAACAACAACAACTAACGGCCCTCCTTCCCCTCCTCCTCACCACCACCACTCGATCCATCCCCGTCAACGTTCACGCCCTCCTCAGCACCCACAAGCTGCACCGACTCCTCAACAACCACGCACAACTCGTCATCACTGGCCTCTACTCGCTCCAACACCTCTTTGACTCTGTCTCATCTCTGACCGTGTCTTTGTCAGAGGCTGAAGCTCTCCTCAAACTCTTGCAACAAACACACAACAATCAAACAGAGCTTTTGGTGGCTGCCACCGCTGCCATTCGCTCTTTATTTTCAATGTGGAACAGGCAACATCACCACCCACTCATCCCACTCGCAATATTTTTTGATTTGTATAAAAACACGAGCCTCAACAGAGTCAGGATAAACATTGTCAAGATTCTGGGCAGTTTGAGCAGTAACAATTTGGGTTTGCTCAAGGAATGCAGTACATTTATGAAGGGAATTCTTTTGGGGGATGGAGTGAGTGGGGATAATTTGATGCTGGTGGTGGAGGTGCTTGACTCGCTGATGGACATGTTTGCAGAGGATGAGAGTGATGCTGTTTGGGTGGAGGTGGGCTTGGGGTCAAGGTTGAAGGGATTGGTGGGGGAGATTAGGAGGGTAAATCTAACAAATTCAGGCGTGTAATAATTTTAAGTATAATAATGTTATCCTATTTTCAGGTGAGTAAGAAGAGCAAGCATTCGATGAACAAGGCAGAGTGGGAGGAGGGCAAGGCCGTGGTGGAGACGGTGCTGGATAATTTACCACGATTTTTAGAGTACAAGGCGGGGAAGAGGGGCTGATTGTTTTTTAATAGAAAAAAATAGTTAATTTGCTAATAAATTGTTGAACAAATTTACTTTTGCATTTTATTGTCATTTGTGAGACTGCTGTGCCCGGGAGAAGGACGAGTTGAGTCGGATGATTAGTTAAACAGTTGAGCACATCAACACGTTCTAAATTTATGGCATTTATTTGTTGTCATTGATTAATAGTTTGTTCAAAATGTCAACAATTACGCCCATTGTTGCGCAACACTACAACTCGATCCAGGAGAAGGGGATTGATGCTCGGAAGGACTCGCGCATATTTTTCATGAGGGCAAAGTAAGTAAGGCAATTAAAAATAAAAGAATTAGGATTATGTATTATTCTTTATTTAATTAGCAACAATTGGACGAAATCCATGCTCATTGGTAAAATAAATATAATGCAATATTTTCACACGAGAAACAAATGATAGTAAAACAACTTTGTTTATTAGGTGACGCCATTAATCGACTTCGAAAAGATCAAAACAGGGACAATCTGAACGTATTGGACATGTGTTGTGGGAAGGGTACAAAATTAAATATTTTTAATTATGTATTTTGTAAGATTTGGGTTAATTTGCAGGAGGTGACATTCAAAAATGGGTCAAGAGCAACGCTGTGAAACATGTCAGTCAATTCATTCACATGCAAAAATTATTCTCATCCATTTATTTAAAATCTTTTGTATTTTTGTATAGGTCGTTTTTGCGGACATTGCAGAGACTTCGGTGGAGCAGGTTTGTTTATTTTTAATTAATCAGAATTTTAATTGTCATGTTCGATTTCACATTTGTAACCTCCTCCAAATAAATTCCAGTGCCAAGACCGCTACCGGAACCTTCACCGCGGTCAGAGAGGAGTATTTTCTGCAGAATTCGTCACTGCAGATTGCACAAAGGTTGGTTTAAATTAAAATTCGCCGTGCAAATTAAAAACAAAAACTTGCCTAATTCAGGACACTCTGCAAACAAAATACGCTGACCCATCCATCCAGTTTGATCTCGTCAGTGTCCAGTTTTCCTTTCACTACAGCTTCGAATCTCTCCCACAAGCCACAAAAATGCTACAGAACGTGGCTGACAATCTCTCCAGCGGTGGATTCTTCATCGGCACCACCCCAAATGCCAATCGGATTGTGTGAGATGCAAATTCAACAGCTATTTTCCTTTTGCTTTCTTTTACACGTTGGTTGTTGTTTTTTAACAGAAAATGGCTTCGAAATGCTGCCCCAGCCACATCTTTTGGAAACCAAGTGTTTAACATTCAGTTTGAGAGTCAAGAACCGTTCCCCATTTTTGGGGCCAAGTATTATTTTCAGGTGCTCATTAAATCTTTGTCCTGAATAGTTATGATTTTAACAATTCCCTTGAATAGTTGGACGAAGTGGTCAACTGCCCAGAATTTCTCGTCAACTTTCCAACTCTAGAAAGGTGAGCCAGTCAAGTACATACTGCATTCATACATTAAGGAAATAAATGCAAAAATACCCAGACTCGCCGCCCGCGTGGGTCTCAAGCTCGTGTACAAATACACTTTTGACGAGTTTTTCCACATGATGCTCAAAGAAGGGCATTTTCTTTTGGAGCGAATGCAGGCGTTGCAGGTTGAAATTAAAACTAACCAACTAATTTTCGTTTTATCCAAATTAACTAGTTACTAATCATTCCAGACCTACCCACCCCAAAATCCAAACTCTCCCGAGAACAAGCTGATATCAGAAAATCCGGACGAGTACAAACACGCGGCAGAGTATTTGGCCACGTATCCGGGTCTGGAGAAGGTGGGGACGTTGTCCAAGTCAGAGTGGGAGGCAGTCTCTCTCTACCTCGTGTTTGTCTTTCAAAAGGAGTGAATCTCAAAATGCGTCATGTGTTGTTTGTTTATCCAAGACTTTTTTTTGACCATACATTTGAATAAATGACGTTCTTTTAATTTACATGCAAAATGTTGTGTAAAAGACGCTTTTCAATGAAATCCAATCAAGAGATAGTGGTCAAGCCGGTTTTATTTGGTGATTGCATTACGTCTCGAGTCTCGGTCTCAAGTGCACCACTTGCACAACACAATGACTATCCGTGTTGGCATATTTGCATCTGAATTGGAATTTAGTACTAATCCTGTAATCGCGATTGTAAAGCTTTGTTTAGCACAAATTTTCGTTTGACAAAATTTCGATTTCATTTCCAATTGTGACAATTAAATTGAGCTCTATGAAAATGATGATGAATGTCTGTTCCAAACTCCGGATAACCACACTGGAATTCTTCCCCGGATCAACAACCCTTTTGAAGAAGAATAAATCGCAAATGATAATAATTCACCAAAAACCGGTATGACGTGACGTTCAGTGACCTCTCCAGCGCACTCGCACTTACTCCACCCTCCCGCTTATATAAAAGCAACTCTTCTCCCCGCCTCCCCTCACTCGCTCACCTCACACCAAGCAAATACAATGAACGTGTCCAGAGCGTGCTGTCTCTTGGTGAGGAATCAATTGCTGGACAATTCATAATCTATAATTAACAATCATTTTAATCCTGCGTGTGTTTTATTTTGTAATTAGTTTTTGGGGCTGTTGCCCGTCCTCGTGTTGGCCGACACGTACTATGAAGCATCTCCTCGGTTGTTTGGCTGGGGCTGGGGAGGGAAGGAGAAGGAAGTGACCGTTTCGAAAGGATGGGGTTGGAAGAAGCCAAGCATCAAAGGAGTCGGCATTTACGGAGGCATTCGAGTGCATCACAAGGATCCGGGTGGTGGTGGATGGGGTTGGGGGGGTGGTTGGGGCTTGAGATTGCAGCAGGGATGGGTGAGGAATTAGTTTTTATTTGAATTGTTTAATTTGCAGTACTATTTGTGTATTTGTAGTGTGTTTATTTGAAGTTTTACTCATTTGTCTTTTTTTCCAGGGCTCAATTAAAGGAGAAGAAGGTGGCAGTGGGGGTGGTGGTGGCGGTCATGGTGGTGGTGGAGGTGGTGAAGGATGGGTGAGTTTGCATTAAAAAATAGAATACAAATATCTATAAAAACCCTTATTTCATTCTTCTTTATTTCTTTAATAAAGGGCTGGGGCAAAAAGAAACAAGGTTGGGGTGGTGGGGGAGGAGGAGGAGGTCACGGTCACGGTGGTGGAGGAGGTGGAGGAGGAGGTTGGGGATGGAAAGGTCATGATGACGATGATGATGATGACGGTGGTTGGGGTGAGTTTGTCTCATTCAAACTGCTCTTTTTAAAATAAGATCCTATTAACAAAATAAACTGTATATAAAAATGTCAGGTTGGGAGCGTTCTTTGCCGCACTCGACGGAGGACGAGTCTTCAGAAGAGCCCCACCCGGTCTGGTCGAGACACTGGTCCCCTTACCCTCGCAAGATTGTCAGTTCGATCGAGTCTGGGGAGTATGCTTCGTCAGAGGTCAACTTTGGAGCTCCCGTCATCTACGAACCTGTATTTTATCATTCTTCATAAATAAATAAATAACCGTGTTAAACAGAATTGGTTCATGATGAGTCTGTCACTTTTTATTACGCTCTGCATCCAACCACCCCTCGCACTTCCACCTGGCTGGCACATTTTCATGCAACTATTCCGTTAATAAACTTGATTTCAAAGTAAAGTAACTTGATTGTACTGTTAGCGGACTTTTGATGTAGTTTACTTTAAGTTAACAGAGTGATTGATGGATGCAGATAAAACTGTAAATTGTCAGCAGCATCACTTTTTGTAATTCTTGATTGTGTCATTCATTTCTGTTTCATTCCGGTACAAAAACAACACAAACT
>JAQFZJ010000917.1:0-14922 GCA_034695645.1 Folsomia fimetaria
AGTGATCGGTGAGTGATTGGTCGCGTTTTGCAACTGATCGTTGAGTGATTGGTACACCCTAAGTTGCAACCCTGATCAAGACCCTAAACTTTTAAACAGTTCTGACTACGAATATATTTTCACAATGTCTTTCTTTAGTCTTTAAATATTAAATATTAAATAAAAAATGTTATCATCTCATGAAAATCTCATGCAAACACGAAATCCGAATAAAAAGCATATTTAACTCCCAATTATCTGTTTGTGCTTGTCTTTAACACAACATTTATCATGAATTAAACACTATCATATCTTTAACTTAACATTTGTCATGAATTAAATTAAACTAAACAGAATTTGCTTTAATTAGGTTATAGACAAACATGAGCTGAAAATCCGTTTACATTATGGCTTTCTGGAGTCGTTGTATAAAGATGTATCACAATATTATAGAGATGAGATCATAATACCAATTAAAAGATTTTAAATGCGGGTTTCTAAACTTATTTTATTTGCATTGCATTGTAGTACACGCTTATATGTAATGTGCATTAATACATGCCTCAACCGTCCATCCTTTATTCCCTACCCACTACATCAGAACCCCTCCAGCCCATACATACCCCTAAATGTTTCAAACTCATAAAAACTCATTAATTAATATTTTAATATTATTAATTAAAAAAATTTTATGTTTCAGAAATCTCAACTTGCCATAAATCTTTAAATCGCTACAAATAATAGCAAGCACCAAACGCATACTTTTCCCTCGTAGATTTCGAACCTAAAGTTCGGCTTTCTGAGTTTTAAAACATATTATTTTCATAAATATAAAAACGGTGAGTGAGTTATGGGTGATGTCTAGGTTGTGATTTGTGATGATCCAAATTGGGATTTTTATGTGATGTTTGTGGTCCTGATTCACCGACGAAATCTGAATTTAAAGCGATGAATTCACCCTTCGGGTATGGCTAATAAATTGGTACTTTTTAATACAATGGCTTGACAAAATGAATCAAATATAAATTATAAGTAATTATTGTCTGAATATGCAGTTTAATTTTGACACCACTCACTTTCTTACCAGTATACTAGTAATACATAGTACACTATTATTGTTTAGATTGCCATTATAATGTGGATAATCATATGCAACTACAATGAATTTTTTCTTATTTCCTTAATTTAAAGGAATTGTAACCCTTTATCGCAACATAAGGCAATAAAAGTTCACAGTTGAGAATTTAAGGGGGTTATAGTCTGGACGGGCGCAGGTGTGCGGGGTAGAACGGTGTCATACATATTGCAATTATTCAAGTTCTTATCATTACAGATATATTAAAACGATATCATAATGGATAAGGTTGTTTGAACACTCTGATTAAAGGTCAAATGAACTTATCCTGCAAGTTCTGCGGGCACGTATGCAACTTATTCCACTCTGTCCAGTCTGTTACTTGTACATAGACGTTAAAATGGAATACAATTATCCCATTATTAATCCGTCACAAGTTCCCAATAACCCCAACTTTATTGATCATGTAATAAATTTTGTGTCCTGCCTAGGTCACGGGTCGTTTGGAATTGTTCTCAAAATTGGAGAATCGATCGATAATTCATCTGAAAATGAAAACAGACTCGCAATTAAGTTTCTGATTGAGTCATCGTCAAATTCATCATTTAACAATGACACAACCATTGATAAGTTAAAGGAGGCCGGAAAACATTCCAAAGTTATGTACGTGAGGAATTTTGTCACAGACAAAGAACTTAATCCTTCCCAAATGGAAACTATTTTAAAACTTGGACCGCCACAATTCCGTCAATTTTATGAAATGGAATGGATCTCGGGAAGAGGTCGACCCTTAAAATGGACCTGTATCCAAATGGAACTCTGTGGCCATACTTTATCGAAATGGATCAACAATGAGAAGGAAGCGACTCCAGAATCCGTACAAACACAAATGAAGCAGACTGTAATAGTTCTCAGTTTAATTTCCGGGTTGGACTTTCTCCACAAGAATGAAATCATTCATGGCAATTTAAAATCGGAAAACATCATGTTTTCCAAAGGATATGAACTGCCTATAAAAATTGGATTGCCAAAAATTGACGATAGACCTCAAATAGGAATTTACACCGCAATGGAAGTTCAAAGAGGGGCCGGAAGTTCGATCCAGTCTGATCTATTCTCTTTGGGATTGTTGCTGTGGGAAGTTGTGGGGCTGATTAAGACGGATGAGAAGGCGGAACTTTTTGAACGGTTGGTTTTTGGGAGGGAAGATCATCTTGTTGGAGGGCATCCATTGCTCGGAATGGGAGTGAAGAAAGCAATAATTCGATTAACAAAGAAACAGGTGGATGACAGAATGCAAAGTGTGGAGGAACTTGAAGAGATGCGAAAGAAGTGGCAAATAAATGAGATTGAGGGGTCAATGTTCGCAAGTGATGGGGACGACCTAAAATTGTGTTTAAAGTTTGCTAGTAATGGGGCAAAAGTTTTGCTGGGAAACGGAATTTTTCAAGGGGGATTTGTAATAAGGAGCGAAAATGTTACCCTGCAAGGACAGGGACATGGGCAAAGTGTGATTGAGACAGGAACAAGCGGCGGCGCGCCAGGATTGCAAATCCGTGGCAATAATTGTACAATTATTGACATTGTGGTAAAAGTTGGAGGAGGAAAGACTGGGATTCTTGTGGGGGGAAGTGAGAATAAGATGCATAATGTTAGCATTATTGCAAAAGATGGCGGTGGTGGCGATGGAGCTAGTATAGGGATGAGAATTGATGGCTGCAATAATGTCATGGATTCAATAAAATTGGAGAATGTGAACAATTTAGGAATTTTTATAAGTCCTGGGGCAAATGAGAATATTTTAAGAAATGTGAGTGGACTGAGTGTGGTTTGTGGGCTTCATATCCGTGGCAGCAAGAATGTCGTGGAGAACGCTACATTCATAAAAAGTGGTGGTGATGGTGGTGCAAGTATTGGCGTGTCATTGCTGTCAACTGGATCGCACAATGTTATCCAAAACTTGAATTGTGTTGGTTATCAAACCGATAAGGATTGGGGGCTCGAGGTTAACTCACCATACAGTAGTTTGAGCGGAGGACATGGTGGACCGATCTTGATAAATGCGAATTATGCAATATTGAGTAATGTTGATTGTGGGGAATTACTTGAGATTGGGACAATGGCTAAAGGAGTAAAGGTGTTGAAGTGCAAGGGGGATAAGTTAAAGTCGATAAGTAGAATTGTTTTGGAAGCGTGTGAATTTAGTTGCGTTTGTATAAAATAATTATAATTAGTTGAATACTGTTTCCAAAAAGTAATTATTAATAATCATAATTATACAAATTATGTTACTCTGGTTGCCCAAAGATGAGCCGGATAAACTAACCAGACTCACATGCAAGGTAAAAATACACCGTAAAAATATATAAAATTGGAAATGTTATGGTATGGTTTTGTGAACGTTTTATCTGTATTTTAGGGAATCTAATTTCGAAGCAAGCCTGACAATGCTATCTCCCTTGTATCAAGTCTTACACCATTGAACAGATTCTTCTCTGTAAAATATTAAATATTACTCAGAATACGACGCATCCCATAAAATCTTATACATTGTACTATACATGTGAAGGAAGGGGGAATACTGTTGGTGCTGTTTTATCAAGAATCTATAAAATGTTAGTTTGGTTGGCAGCGTTAATACTTTTATAGCATAAAAAGAAATGCAATCATCCACTTGATAAAAAGTTTCTTTAAAAACCCGGTGTGTACCACGAGCATGACAAGACAGAATATTATTCCAAAAATACAAACTCCACTTTTATTCTTATTACAAGTTAACGAATATTCTAACCGTATCTACCTATATACTTACTTATATGCATGACATATTGTCAACCAAAGTCAGCTCAACCCAAACCACAACCAGTCCGTCAATCTTCATCCATCTTCAAGCCTTAAATGGTGAAGGTATGCGAGGGGAGAGAAGATCAAGATGAATTATAAGTAGCTTATTTTATTTGTCAAGTCGCAGGTGCATAAACAACACAAACCGACTCCAAATAAACTTCAGTTGTATTCATCCTGAAGAAGCAGAAGCGATTGAAAGTGAATACATATTATTCAAAAATCCATCATGAAAACATTTCTCCTTTTTGTGACATTAATGGCTCTCGTTGCTGTTGCTTGTGGTAAAATTGTATTCTATTTAATTGTTTATTTCATTTGATTCAAATTATATTAATATAATTTTTTTATAATCATGGCAATTTATTAGGCGTGTATTTGCAAGCATGTGACAAATCCTGCAAAGATCCCAACAATCGGCATAATGAAGCAGTCCGTGAATGTTGCAGGGACAAGGGCTATCGGACAAATGGATGGTGTCGCCCTGGAGACTATTCCTGGTGTCTGTATTAAGATAATGCACCAACTGAAAAATTATTTACTACAAACTTAATTGTGTAATAAAGATATCTGGTACAAAATGAAATAATACTGCATTTTAATAAAAGAGAGGAGTATTAAATTTTTATATCTGGATATCGCATATAGTGTTAGTCCAAACTGGTTTTAATTCAACTGTGCGCTTATAGGCATTATGTGTATTATTCAGCAAGTCAGAAGCATGACAAAAGCTCAAATTATATTCGGTATGGGTTTCCTCCACTTCCCTCAGTAGTGGCACTATTTACAAGTTTGACTTATATTATATTTAGACGACAAAGTTCCTGTGTATGAATGTCCATAACAATAAAGTACTTTATTACAAGTTTATTAGTGGATTGACATTGATTAATCACAATCTTGCTTAATCCTTCTCATCGTAAATGAGTTGTGAATCGTCGTCACTCCCATATCTTCTTCTGTGAAAACTTTAGGAGGCTTAATTTCTATGACGCCTCCGGGACCCAATTTTTCAGTTTACTGCTTCCGGGGGATTTCCAATCGGCGTAGCTCGTTACTACCATTCGAACTTTTGGGAAATTTTGCTTTATTGTGAATTTTTTTTCTTTAAACTTCATATGGAATGGGGACTTTATACGATACCTGCAGAATACAATCGAGTCTGATTATAACAGCAACCTTGCTCTCACCAATAGCATAATATTTTTTATGTTTCTTGTCCTTAGCGTAGAATGTGTATCAGTTAGAAATACGAGATCGATTAATTTAATAGCATAAATGTATTCGAGAGAGTTTTATGTAACAAAACTGCATAGATACATAAGACATTTACTTACTCCAATCCGGTCTTGACGACACTGATGATCTAGCGGAATTCGCATAATTTGTAAACTTATCTGTCAAGCTCAGTAAGTTAAAGCCAATCTTTTTTCCAAGCATGATTTCCTTTATAGAAGATTATAGAAAAATTGTAATGGGTAATTTTTATGTTTTTATGTCCAAATTGATAAGATTTAAAATATCACGTGCGTGGAATATTGGTTTGTGTGAATTATGGAATTCATCTATGTAATTGTAACAAAAACAAACCCGTTAAAATTGGTGAACAAGACGGATAAACTTCGTCTTCCTTTGTTTAACAAAGGACAAACAAAGACAAAGAACGTAACTTGAGCACGTCAATTATAATTGATTCATAACAATAACACGTCAAATTTCTTTCTACATTGCATATGATTTTGTTGTATTTATTCGTTTTGTATCAGTATTCGCATAATCCAGTATTTACATTTATTCATGTCTCTCATAATGTCATTTTCTCATTTTCTCATAATCTCATTTTTTTGTGAAAAATCATACCGATATTCTGTCAAGTTCACTGGACTAAAGTTAAAGCTATTATATTTACCAAGCTTGAGATCCTGTTAATATCTTGCAAATTTGATCCTGATTTGGTTATGGCAATCAAACTAAATCATTCAATTTAAGGAGTTACGTACCTGCAATATTCGTTGATGTGCATTTCTGAAATTCTTCTCTAAATATATAACAGAAATAAACTATAACCTTCAGAACATTATTAGTATAGAATTCTATGTTTTTTGTAATAAATCAATAATACTGCTTGGATAACTATGTTGCAATGCAAGAAGTACTACTACTACATGGTATTGCAATAGTATGTTCAGTTTGCATATTAGCAAAATCCAGGATTTTAATCCATGCTTCTCATAACAATTCATCAGGATATTCGTTACTCACTTATCCATATATAGCCATACTTAATATAATATCATGACGAATTAATGCATAGCGTATATATTAAGTTACCATTGAATATGCACATACTTACATGCAAAGATTTTATGTGATATCAAACATCGAATCCTGTAACATTGATCAATACATACATACATACATGGATATGAAGTAAAGAAAAACATCATGAATCAGGGTGAGGAGATTACTCGTATATGTTTTACGCTACACTGAAGACAAGGTTTTAAGTTTGTCAGTTTTTTATTAACAAAAACTCCTTATGAAGAACCACCACGGACCACTAATCTCACTCGTGTTAATCTTTTAAGCCTAGAATTCACTATGTAGCCACATGCAATCATGTAAAGCCAGCATTTCGTGTACATCTATCTGTTATGCATGAGTCGATTGTTTTTGCAACTTCTTTGTTCCACGTTTTACATATATATCGTACCATGAAAACCCTGCACTTCCATCAACAATCCAACCCTTTATATTATCATCATCATCCTCACTTGTTTATGTGGATTCACTTGACTCAACCATGTGTGCAGTTGAGAAATTTGCAGTTATTTTGACACAATCTGCGCATATTTTGCTCACATAAACCGTTAAAATATTTTATTTGTATAACAGGAACAGGAACTGCTCAAAATTTGGGAATATCAACAATTTCCGAATTTGTTTGTTGCATAAAATTGGCAAGTGACGAAATTATTTTAGAATAGTGAATTAATAAAAGAAATAATAAAAAGAGAATGAGTTCCGGAAGTAAAATCGGTCTTGCTGTAACCGTTATTTCTGCATTAGCCACAACATTGGCAATTCTGACGCCATACTGGTTGCAAAACTGGACAGATTCTACCTTTGCCAAGATGGGATTATGGGTGACATGCTCTCCTGGATGGGATGAGTACAGGCCAAAATATAATAAAGCAGAATTTTGGGATGAGTGTAGTTGGATGTTTTTACCGAGAGAGTATCCATGTAAGCCAATTGCATGCATATTATATCAAGTTATTAATCAATTAAATTAATGCGTTAAAATTATATTTACAATTATTTGCAAAGGGCTGTTCCTCGCAATTCAGGCATTTTTCGCAATTTCTTGGATACTTCTCATTTTTTGCACGGTGAAGACGTCATGGCTTGTCTTCTGCTCGGGAACAAGGGAAGGAGAGTCCCCTCCAGTAAAAGATGTTTCTTTAGTTCTTCTCTGCTCAGGTAATCAATTACATATTGGCACATGTTGCAAAAAATGCAAGAAGCAACTACATTACTTATAATTTGCAAATTTGTCTTTCTATCTTTCTAGGATTTCTTGGAGCATTTTCCCTCGTCATGTTTTTCAGCATGTGCGAAAGATGGATTCCCAAAAGCAGAGATAACTTTATCTCTTGGTCATTTTGGTTGGGTGCGATTGGCGTGATTGGACAACTTGGAGGAAGTTTGATACTAATGATGGTACACTCAAGAAGGGAAGTTGGCATAAGGAGTCATAATAATAGTCGAATTGTCAAAGATACAATGTATTAGTTAGGAAGGAAAGTTGATCTTATTACAATTGTCATTATTATTTATTTGCATATAATAAATATATTAATTTGTATGATTCAGTCTAGTAGCAGTTATTTGTTTATTATTACTGAAGCAGAGTTTATGACCAGTTTTGTTTTATCAGGGTTGTAATATTCCTCTTAATTTCTTCTTATTTTCTTCAAAGTTTTGACAAATCGCCCGGGCTTGGGATTTAGGAATTCGGACAAGAATTTGCATAGGGAATACTTTGCAGATATCTTCAAATTTATCAAGCAGACCTGTGGTTGAGAGAAATGCGATTCTTCTTTGAGACATTCCTGTAATTTAATTGTTTACGATAAAATAATTAAGAAGCATTTAAAAAAAATTTGGTGAGCGTACCTCCTTTAGTTGGATCATAGCAATAGTCAGCACTCAAAGGTTGATTACTAATTTCCAAGATGTCCCGAATATGAGCAGCATACGGACGACCCCGTAAAACAAGAAAAATTACGGGAAGGCTGGAGTGAACGTGGACCTCTGCATAGACAACATCGGCCACTGGGATTCGGATTATGACTGGCGTGGATTCTGGATAAATTTATATTTGCGAATTTAAATGGTTTGCTTCTATATAATTTCATAAAGTGAACTGGACAACTTACTTTTTCTTGGATGCATCACATTGAAGATGATGGCTTTCTTAGTAATGATAACGGGATATGTTGCTATAGATTCGTATGTTCCTATCCGGATAGCCCGACATCCTATGGTGACCTTCGTGCTGGGTTTTGTGACTTTCATTTTACGGGTTAAGATTTTAGTAGAGGATGATGACCCTGGTTTTCCTGATGCTTCACATTCTTCTTCTATACAATAAAACAATTCGTTCGTTATTGTAAAGGAACTGTATTATTGAACTACTGAAGAATGTATAGTTTACCCGAGTCCGAAGATGTATCAACGCTGATTGGTTCATTGTAGCCTTTATTTCGGGAAACAGGGTGAATGAGTCCTGTAAAATATTTAAATTAGAACATGTTGACCGGTGAAAATGAATAATAGACAGACAACGACTCACTACTTCTCCCATCTTTGTTTTGAAACAATGATACTGAGGATTCCATGAGAGCAACCACCTCTTTCGATTTTGTTTCACTTTTAGAATTTGCATTTCCAGTAATGTTCTCCACTTTGTTAGATTTTGATGAGGTGTTGTCAATGTTATTGGTAACTTCATCATTTGTCTACATCATATTATCATTTGAAACCAAGATATTGAATATAATGTAAATTTAAATTATTGGACACGTTGCCTGTTTTTTTGGTGTTTTACAATAACTACAGAATGCAGGAACGCTTATTAGTGTTTCAGGGTCATATTCCACATGTCCACATACTCCGCAAATTGCTTCTATAGGAGGCGTAGGTTGTTTCTTTCCTTTCTATACACAGTTTTGATATATTTAGAGATGATTATCATAATGCAATAGACATATGCTAAGCTTGGTTAACTCCAGAAAAATAATCACATACCACAACAAGCTTGACATCATTTGGGAGCCGAATCTTGCAATATTCACAGAAATGAAGATCTCTTGATATTGTCCCGCAATGATGACAGACAGCTTCAGTTCCAGGAATGAATTGCTCCCTCTGCAAAATTATGTGGAAAAACATTATATTTACATGAATATCTACTCCACCGGTTGAACAATAAAATGATAATATTGATACCGTGAATAGTGGCACGGACAGGGGATCAATTGTTTCAGTTTGTGTATTCCAATTTGGATCCACATTATAAGTGGAGAAGGGATCAACTTTAATGACCATAGATTCCGATTCGGGTTCGACCGCAGTCTGAAGAAATGAGTCAAATTGTGGAAATTGACCATACAGATTTAGATTTTCTTCCCCCGATAAGTAATATATTTGATCGTTATTAAATTGTGGTGGATGTGAGTCACTTTCTTCAGTCGGAATGGGAAGAGAAGGGGTAAGTGTTGCCTGAACCGGAAGATATTTGTTCATTTCAGATGTTGGGCAAAAGTATGTTACCGAAATTGCTTCGGATGTGGGACAATCAGCGTGTTCTACCATGTCGACATCCACATTGGGAACAACCAGCTCAGTCCCCCCAGTAGAATTGGTTGATGTTACTTCCTCCTGATTCATGACCTGATAGCCATACAATGCTGGTTCCAGTTTTGGAAGTAAAAGAGGCTCACTCTTGAATGGATCTTGTCCTTGTTTTATTCGTCTTTTTCTACTGGGTGGTCTACCCATTGTTGTGGTGGGGATGGGTAATGGTATCGATTTCTTACCATAAACGACGGGACTCGAGTCTTCAGATAAGCTTCTTGTTGTCTTTACGTCAGTAGTTTTAAAATGGTCGTGGTTTGTTATGATTGTCGTCGCCGCGGAATTTTTCTGCACTGAATTCTTGTTATTGTCATTTACTACAATTAAACCGTCACCAAAATTTGCTTAAAAGTTAGACAAGATTAATTGTATAATTAACAGAATTTAATAAAGTTACCCGAATCAGGCTTTAACTTGGGACTTTTTCGCGTAATAAATTTCAATCTTAGCAAGTTAAGTATTTTAGCAATCTCAATGTTCAGTTTGGCGACCTCCTTCTGAAGAGCGATAACCGCACAAATCGAGAAACTGCACGTGGAGCATAGTTTATCTTCCTTCTCGTTATCATTAGCAGCTTTAAGATGTTGGCGAAATAAGGATAACTGTGGGGTCGTCATGGTAACCGACTTCTGACCAACATAGGAACCGCATACAGAACAGGACTGCTTTTCTTCATCTGTTGTTAACATTGTCCGGTCAAGGAGGACTACGCAGGGATGAATTTCCATATTGTTCTCTGAAATATTAATTGAATCTGTTATTAAATCAACAACCAACATGCAAACAAATCTTCCATGCATTATTTTATTTACAAAAGCGTTTAATTAAAATGCCAAATATAGACATACAAACTCACTCACCACAACCGTCCCCAATAAAGACAACTGTTCAAAATGACATGTTTAAAGCAATAAATAAATATAAATTAATTAAGTGTTTTAGTTAACTTGTGACTCGAACGAACAACAAACTTTCCTTCCTCCACACATTTCTGTTGCAGCACAGCTGATACATTCTCATCTTCTCCCTCATATTCTACTTTTTTACTCCAGCTTGGAAAAGTGAGACGATTTAAAATGTGAATATTGCAAGCTTTTCTTTTGGATTCGTCTCAATTTTGGTCTGCTTCTTTGGTACTTGATTCACATTGACAATAATATCATTCCCAACATTTCTGACAGAAATGATGAATGCATACGGAGTATTTGATACAAGTTTTACGTAATCAAAATAAAAATAAAAATAATTGGGATTTATGGCAATGCAAATTGCAGGACTGTGATAAGATCTATGACTTGAAAACAGTGAGTAACCTTATCATTATTATAATTTTTGGCAACGAATTCTTAAATATTGGTACAATCATGATATGCAAAATTTAGCATGGCATATATGGAGAACACAATTATGGATAGATTGGATCTTCAGAAGTAATTGGATAAAAGATTATTAAGTATCCCCCTAGTCGCTTTTCAAAAAGTGTTGAATGGAATAAGTTAATAAAAGATTGCAAATTTGGTTTATTACGCCAATAAATGGATAATAACTCAGAACTCAGATTGTATGTATCTTGAACTTTAAAAAGTGAGTTATTGTTACTCAAAATTTTGCTATATATTTTACATTTACATGACACATTACATGAGAAAGTAAAGTATTCCGTCGAATAATGTTAAACTTTTACTATGAATTTCAAAATAACGCTAGGGAATAATCTTTACAAGTACAAACGAAAAATACAATAGTACTCAAATATTTGTTTTTTTATTTCCTATAGTGGTGGACCAAAATTACAACGTTGAATAGACGACTTAAATTAAAATTTAACACGGTTTGTAAAATTATTTCTGAAGGATTTGTATACAATACAATTAAATGTATACTTACGAATAGCGTTCAGTTTTGTTATAATCTAATTACGAAAGCACAAACATTAAATATCTACAATTATAAATCATATACACAATCATAAATGATCTACAATTAAAAAATTAAACGAATACGACTGAAATATATTAAATTCATCTCGAAACCACTTAAGGCTACCAAGCATCTCAAAATCTCAATCAATTATAGACACGTATGGATTATAGAACTTCAATTTGAATATTTTCATTTTGCCCAGAACTATGAAAATGAAGCTAAATAGTTTCCGATAAAATCTTCACAGGCATTCAAATGAAAGTACCCTAAATAATTACTGATAGTCCCCTTAAAGTATACCAAACATTTGTCAACAACACAGTACTTAGCATACATTTCACACATATACATCTATATGAAATGCATGCAAATTGCATAATTGTATTGTATAAATATATATATATATATATATTTTAAACGACTCAATTCAGTTCGTCATTATCTACCTACAAAACAAAACAAATCTAACAAGATCTTCGCTACATTGAAAATAGAAAATGTTGCTGATTTATTATGGAATCTGGAAGTTTGTCTACCTGCGTGTTTTATTTTACCTATTCCGAACAACCAAAATATGGAAACCCACCAAAGTCAGAGTACACTATACCAAAGAATCTTTATTATATTGACAGGCACATATTGATTCGTGCGAAATTCCACGGTAAAACGGTGGCAGACGTAATTGGCACGATTAACGGACACAGACTCCCTTGCAAGTATTAAATGGGAATACTAAAATCTGTGGATTAGATTCTGAATTACTATAATAAATTATTTCAGAATAATAAGAATGATCAACATAGATAGCAACCCCTTTTGCGGTTAGCAAAAATAAAAGAACGAGTGGGATTAATAAAATGGATATCGCTGGCAAGAAATTAGTAGCCAACATATCTGGCGATGACAAAGTCTGTCTGACATGTGTCGGTGTCATTTGGCAATTCGAAATATAGAAACGTAACGTTGAGTATTGTAAGCATTATGGCTGTCAAGACGGTGTAATAAAATTATAAGTATGAAGTATTGATATTACAAGATAAAAAAATCGCTAATTGTCACCATTGTCTCACAGAAGTTTTGTATTTTTATATGAAACCGCACTAACCTAACCGCAGTAATTATTTATCAGACTGCGCAGGTACAAAATCTTTACAAAAGATATGGGCACAAGCAAATTTGTTTTCATTCACGATTTTCGACACCCTCCAACAAAAACGTAGAAAATGGACAGCACCATCACCACCAATATTTCTTCACCTAGCAAGGCAAAATCATCCGCAACAGTTTCCACTAGGTCCACCCAAATCTCTCCCCAAGAAGCTACACTCCGATTTCCCCATCCCCCATGGGATACTCTCGTCCTCTCAACAGCACGCCATAGTTTTCGCCCGCCTCTGCTTTGGACAACAAAATCAACCGAGATGTTTTTTCGGTAATATTTCTCCAGTGAACATAGAAGAGGATTATGCAGAACTTAAGAAATTTGAAACGGAGGATGATGATGATGTGCAATTCATTATTCAGAAGCCGTTGGAGTTGTCAACGATGGAAAAGTTGCGCATGTAAAAACAAATTTAAATTAAATCAAACTATAATATAATCAATCGTTATTTGTTTGTCACAGATGCAAGGAAAAATTTTCAAAAATCCAAGTTGATGGTCTTTGAACAAGAACCTTTCAGCTGGAAGAAGAGATATCGACATTAAATTCTCTACTAGATGTTGAAAGGGAGAGCGTCTTCCAGACTGGGTTACGAATTGTCGAACTTCGAACCGTCAAAGAAGGGCTAGAGGATATAATTGAAAAGGAGGGTGAGCAGGTAATAAATTAAATAATGAGTTAATAACAATTTGAATACAAATGAAAATTACGAATTCCGTGTATTCTTGAAGGTCAAATATCTATGATAATTATGAATTACATACATGAAAGAACTTTAATTAACCCATCTACTTTCTTTAATTTGTTTATTTTCTATAAATGTGTAGGGCACCCTACCAAATAAAGAAAGAATTAGGGATACATACATTCATCCTTATTCTAATTATGACAGAAAAGAGCAGAACAACAACTTACAGTTATTTTGGGAAATTAGCTATTTCTATTTTCTTTAAGATTTTGGCAAAAACTAGTTTGGATAATTATCAAAACTAGTAATAATAACTGCAATAATGGATAATTGAAACTGGAAATTATTGGATCATATTAATTTAGAGTAATGGCATTACTTTCTCTAACTATGACTTTCGTTCGTCAGTAGATTTTTCCTTGCCGTCTTGTTTTGCACAATTGCAAAATAACACAATCGCAATCATTCGCATTGCAAAAAAACTGACAATTGAATTGAGACTTATGAGACATTTCATATCCTATTACTTGTTGAGTCGTTCGAATATAATGGTTAATTATCCTGCATTAACACATTGCTAAGGAAAAGACATCTGAATCATGTGCACAATTGGCTTGAATAATCACATGCTGAAGAATAATAATTCCTTTATATTTCTATTTGTTGTTTTGTGCTCCTTGTTAATAACAATTTACACCCGCTTAAACTCGATAATATGTTTTAATAAGAATTTATTGCTTAAGCAATAAGTAAAATTAGTTAAGTTAATTTGGCCATAAATCAACCCATTTAGTAAAGTTAGAAAATGTTGAAATGGATAATCACACAAAATGACGCTTAAGGTCTTCTCATCATATTGTATCAGCCGTAAATACAGATATGTTCAATTTTCATACAAAATAAATGCAGAAAATATTAGAATTTAAACGATTTAAGAATAAAGAAAATGCAATTATTTGCAAAAACTCACATTCGTTTTTGTAACACAGCTTATTCATTCAAAATGCAGACATCTTGAGTAACATGAAAAATTCGCACTTTCTAAGTTTTTGTGCAGTTCATTTACTTTCGGTTTTACTACAACAAACTATAATTGTATGTCACGCAAATCATCAACCCCCACATATTATTTGCACTTTTATACAATTATGTGTACCCTACATAATATACAGGGTGTCTCAGTGAAAGCTCGCGGTCTTTAAAATTAATTTTAAAGTTAATTATTGGACCGATTTTGTTCAAATAAATTTTTGTAAATAGTGCCAATATCAGAAGGAATATTGATATTTTTCGTAGATTTTTAGAGTCGGTGGGGGTCGAGCAGTATGT
>JAQFZJ010000918.1:0-14917 GCA_034695645.1 Folsomia fimetaria
TTTTCTTCAATGCGACGATGAATCTGTGCTAATGATGAGGATGGTTTTCGCAGCAGCTTCTTCAATTGACCAAGTTTACTTTCAAACTTGAAGGCACTGAATACGTCCAAGTGTCCAAAATGTTTCACGTCTTCGGCAATGTGTGTTAGAGCATGCACGTTATATGAAAAATTGATTGTACCATACACTCTCTTAAACTGTTGAGTAAAGTATTGTATTAAGGAATCGGCGTAGTTTAACAAGTCGGTGGACAGGTTTGGTGTTCCCAAAAGTCTACATGCAACGGATAAACACATGAATGGCTGATAATGTTTTTCTGGTAAGTACTTCTTTAATGCGATAGGTCCTGTGTAGAACAGAAATGTTCGCAACTCTGTCGCTTTCCATCGGTCTATTTCTTCTAATGGGCGCTGTTGGCGATTAAATTCCACTGGCAAACATTTACCCAACTTCACTAATTTCTTTGAAATCTTCTTCACAACTTTTGGGGCTAACCGAAAAAGATTCACTTTCCCGTTTGCCCACAAATTTATCAATTTTCTTGTTATACCCAAACAAATTAAATGCATATATTCAAATGGGAAACATTTCACCATGTCAATTGGTAAGTCTTCTAAACAAGTATCTCCGTTGTGATGCTTGGGTTGAATTCTGTTTCTGAAACTTGAATCAGTTCGAGAGTCAGAGTTTGTCTTACTCAAAATAACTCGTTTTTGCACATCTTTTCCTTTCGTCACGCACTTCCCGCAACCGTAGTATCCGGAATGACCTTTGATATTGCATATGTAAGCACGGGCAGGGGCGTCACAAATAAACCCTTCAATTATGAAGGGAACTGTCTCATTGTTGTTAAGTGTGACTCCATCAGTGTACAGTTTAACTGCCTCGTCAACAAATTCCCGTAGATATTCATTAACATCGTGTGCTTTGGTAGACCCTTCATAAATTCCAATCACAAAAACTGGCTCGGTTCCACGGATATTTCCTAGAATAGGCCACCATTCTTTCTTCGTGCTTCTGGATATTGGGATTCCATCAATACTAATTTGCACACTAATTGATTGCGTCCAATTGCGGTCTCCAATAGCCTTCCTTATTCCTGTTTCTAGGCCAAAATGACAATATTTTCCCGGAAATACATCCCTCAAATTAGTAGATCTTGGTGTTTTCAATAACGTTCTTGCGTCAGAGGGTAAATTATGGAAACAAGAATGGCTTTTGAGAGTTTTTAGTAAATCCGTCGTTGCAGCGAGTGTAATTATATTGTCTGTAGACCACTTTTGAAGTTTCACTTTAATGTCAATTTCATTACTTATAATAGACTCAGAACTATCTACACCACCTTCACTGCTAGAGTTGTCGGAATCTAAATCTATATAGTTGGTAGCACAATCTTCGGTGGACAATTGATTTTGGTTAGATGAACTTGCCAGGGGTGGGTCACAAGATTCCGAACTTTCCTCAATTAAGTTTTGTATTGTTTTGGGAACACTAGAATTAATTATGTTATTTCTTAAAATTCTTCGTTTTTGCCTTTTGGACAGCTGAAATAATCTACGTTTGCCCATGACACAGGCTGGATACTGAATGGCAAGCCACGAGGTTTCGTTTATGGTAAAAACTTGAACCACGATCTCGCTCAGAATCCTCGCGAAATCGAGATTTTTTCTCGTCACCGAGATTCGTTACGAATTCTCTAAGAATTAGATAAACTATATCTTTGAGAAATCGAGAGGTTTAATCGTTACCGAGGTTCGCTACGAATTCTCTAAGAATTAGATGAAATCTATCTCAGCGATTTTTGTATCGAAAAGTCACAGTGAATTCGGGAAGAATCTATAATGTAAACTCAACTATTTCACAACGAATTCGAAATCGCGAACATTTCGACATATTCGTTGAGAAATCTCTTAATCGAACCACACCGAATTGCTATCTGGGTTATGTTGAGATTGAGAATGCATATTAATATTATGCTAATCTCCCATACATATTACATGCATACATCATTATGCATACCGTCAGGATTATCAGAATATAAAAATGCATTTGATAATGACCCTTTAATTCTTTAAGAAGACGTGCTACAAAACTTGTGAATAGACAACTGCATAAAATTAAAAAGCTCAAGGGTTACGTACGATATCACACATACTTCTTTTAATTGCATGTAGCGATGTTAGTTTATGTCCTACACTATAGAGATGATGAGACGCTATACTTATAATAAAACAAAATTTTAATTGCAAATATCAGTGCTTAAAAAGATCAATTTGTGTTGAATTTTGATCCAGTACTTGGATTTTCATTTAGGGGAGGTTTTCAGTGAAGGAAAACTTTTCACTTATTTGTAAATGGTCCTGTAGTAATTAGTAAAAGAACAGTTTTAGTAAATTATTGGGGTGTGACTCGTAGAACTTTGCAATATTTGCCCAGCAAGGAAAACACATATTTGCCATAGGCCATGCATGGCACGATAAATTCTCTGAGTACTACGCCGACTTCAGTAGACAGTTGTACAAGAATAAATTATGTTTTACAGATACGCAAATTAATAAGGGGATGATAAATTTTGCTTAGCACATAAAATCCAGTCAGTCTACCCTCAATAGAATAGTGTTCTAGTGAACTGCACCATGTTTAAAAAGATATCATGCAATCCACTCAGGTTTGTAAATAAGTGTAATACATTAAAATGCAGCAGTACAAGCAATGTATTCACATGAGTGATAACGAGAAAGGGTGATGGCCGTAAAAGAAGATTATATTTCGGGACGAAATTTTCATCTATAAATACTTTTTTCCTTTTCTGTTTAAAATTCTACAGCATTTCGCGTAAAAGTTAATAATGATCTAGTAAGGACTGCAGGAATCTCATCTTAATCTTGTCTCATTTTGTTCACATTATACACTGCTATTCATTCCGATAAGACTTGAAGGTTTCTTGGTGATCTGATAGCATTATACAAACTGCTGGTGTGTTCAATATATTGAATTATCTGTGTATAGTTACTAAAAGTGTTAGTCATTTGTACAACATATATGTGTAGAACACTTCTCTGTATAACTTGATTAGAAAGCTCAAATTTTGGCAAAAAGTAAAACTGCATCCACTACCCCACCGGCGACCGCACTGGTCAACCTGTGCATAGATGTTGTAGTTCTGTAAATGACGATAACTTCCAAACCTGGATAGTTTCAAGGAAAATCAGACATGTGTGCATACGTTCCTTACTTTCTCCATATCATGGTTTTTAAATCACTGGTTCCATCGGGTTCTTGTCAATCTAACACCCGGGCACATAGTTTAATGCCAGCCAATATGGGTTAAGTAATTGCTGAGAATTGTTTGAATTATAATTAGAGTTAATGGGGGAACATTAACAGGAGCTGTGCCAATAAGTAGTTCAGGATCTTGGCCGTGGTGGTCAATAACAATAAATAAAATTTATGAAAGATGCGCATCATATTTTTTGTTTCAGTAGCGCTTTGAACCATGTATCGTTTTGCATTGACTATTAAAATTGATTATAGAGTTATGTAAATATGCCAAGTTATGTTAGGTCCTAACATAACTTGGCATATTTACATAACTCTATCCTAACAGTTAGGATAATGATAATTGTTATGGCCGAGAAGCTTATTCTCTCCACTTGCTTATTGAAGGTGTGTAACTGCTAAAAATGTTGTTTGGAATATTAAACATGGTTGATGCAGATCAGAATGTCGCTGTGAGCCCCAGCCCCAATATTTTATTGTTAGTTGAATATTATTATGTATTTATGACCAATAATAATCTCTTCGATGGGTGATGCTACGTACGCTACAACAAATATTTAACCGCTCTTTATAATCAGTACAAGTCAATTTATGATGAGTTTTGAAAGTAGTCTATTTGTCAAGCTTAAAATATGACATGGAAAACTTTCAAGTAAATATATGACTTCTGAGTATTTGTCAGCAATTGACCTCTAAAAGACAAAATCTTAGTTTTTCGTCTGGTGAACCACAAAAGATTATAGGCATCTAATAATAGTTTGACGACAACAACAATGTGCTGTCCCGGTTCTATTGATGAGATGCCCAACCGAAGATTTTGTCTGAATAGATAAATAATATGGTCATGATGATTATGATTCATGTTGTTGCATAACATGTCATATATTCATATTCTTAATATGTTTATTATCTTTGGATCATCTATTATCTCACTTTTATCACCACACTATGAGAGACATGACGCAGAACGCTTATTTGAGTGATTGAGTCCGTACCAAATGCAAATTCGATGCAAACAACGGTTGTAAATGACCTTCTGTAGATAGACTGACTTCAATTGAAATCGAATTCGTCCCATCTTACCACATACATAACATGCTATATTTAACCAACTATCAAACTATCATATTTAGTAGACGAGATAAAAAACACTGCGTTTATTTATAAACCAGCGACATGAATGAAAATGAATATGAGTGAATTGAATTGGCTTGAAGTTTTTGTTAATGATGACCCATATTATGCAATAGTTGTATTTTTATTTCCTTTGATTTATTATCTATGATTAATTTTAAAATTATGTGTCCTGGCCTGCCTGGCCAAACGAGTTTATTAATTTTAATTTGTTTTAATTTAATTCAGAGAGAGCACAAATTTTTACGGAGAAGCAACGCTATGACGGATGGTACAATAATCTTGCCCATCCTGAGTGGGGATCTGTTGGTAAGTTCTTTACAATTTGCTTTTATGACTATTTATGGCTTTAAAAAAGTTTCTGTTGCAACTTCTGACTGTTAATTTGAAATTTACAGATAGTCAATTAACAAGTCGCACCCCTCCTGCATACGCGGATGGAGTGTATATGCTTGCAGGTCAAAATCGTCCAAGCCCAAGAAAATTGAGTCAAGTATTCTTGAAGGGCATAGATGGGCTGGCTTCTGCGAAAAATAGGACGGCCATGCTCGCTTTCTTTAGTTAGTTGATGATAAGAATTTCAATTACTATTTAAAATTTTAAATGAGTGGAACATACATTTCATTACTTATAAATTGTTGTTTTTTTTGGGGTTATCCCACTGAATCCAAGCCAATTTAAACGTTAATAAATAATATATGGGGTTTTTGCCAGGCCAAGTCGTCTCATCTGAAATTCTCATGGCTAGTGAATCCGGATGTCCCATCGAAATGCATCGAATTGACATTGACCAATGTGATGAAATGTATGACCAAGATTGTAGAGGAAACCGCTACATGCCGTTCCATCGTGCTGGCTATGATAGAAAAACTGGTCAAAGTCCGAATAGACCTAGAGAACAGGTAATGTTATATTTTCATTTTTTGTCCATAATGACACGATTATGTAGGTAGGTATATCTTACATATCATTTTCAAGTGATCGACCAGTGTCTGGCGAAATTCTGATTTTTTTGTTTTTCCTTAAAATACTGCGAATCAACAATAATTATGAACAATTTAGTAGTATGACACTCGAGTACATGCGACGAGTGGCGGTTGGGAAGCGTACATAATCATGTTCACTGAACAATATGTTCATGAAACTCAACTACAATTAGCCACCAGTTTTTGAGCAACTGCAACTTTCCAATTTTATCTCACTCCATTGCTCTTTTCATCCTGTGTCCCTGTCGCATAACCAAAACCACGAATCTACAAATCTGAGTCGTGTAACATTAAACCAAATTTTATGCCTCGTTGACTCCTTGTCTAAAACCTGTGGAAATAAAATAAAGTTCATAAGCATTCGTTTTTACCCAATTTTGTTTCTCAAATTCGAACGATATATAGATAATCTTATTCAACCTTTGACGTCGATTGCAATAATTAGTTCCATGAATATATGGAATTAGTCAGCAATTGCAATTATATATTTTAGCAGTAGAACCATAAGGACAAATAATGGTTAAACAATGAATAAATAGCCTCATTTTCCCCTTAAATGTGTATTTGATAAGGATGGAATCTGCATAAAGACACGTACAACATTGAATTGGTGGTAGTAATGATTAGTCACAATTCACAATTTAGTCAACGCAGAAAAATAGCGTATTTACCGTGTTGTGGAGTAATATCACAGTAAAAAGCGACACTCATTGCAATGGGGACAAGGTTGATTTTTGCATTGCTCAGCTTCTTAGATGCCTCTGAATGAAGTGATTACACTGCTATGTTGCTACGTCAAATAATAAGAAGGTAAGTAACGGTAGGGTCAGCTAGGCAATTGACAGTCACATCTCATCGCCAGTTAGGCCATGCCTTTATATCTTATCCACAAAACACATCACAATATAAGAACCTAGCATAACACGACCATCGAATCGAGTGTGTTCATCGATCACGATTTTCCTCCCACCCCATTACCAGCCTGATGATTTGTCTAATTACATTCCATTCAGTTATATTCGTATCTAACAGATCCTTCAAACACCAGATTTCTTAACAATGATAATAAGCAAACGTGAAAGAACAATTCACAATGAAGAATTCCTATTTTTATTTTAAGATGTTTTTTACACAATGTCTCGTCATATAATCATATATATTATCAGACATCATGAAAATGCATTAAATGAATTATTTACTTATTTTGTATATTTGTACTTCCAGCTAAATAAAGCTACTAGCAGCTAGTAACTAGCTGGATTGATGGGAGTTTCGTTTACAGCACATCCGAAGCGTGGGTAGCCGCATTAAGATCATTTGTCAACGGAACGCTGCGAACGGATGGCACTGGAAAGTTGCCTCCAAGGAATACTGAAAGAGTTCCCCTTAACAGTGCTCCCTCTCCTCATGTTCTCAAAATGCTGGACCCTGAAAAAATGTTCCTTGTGGGCGACCCACGAAGTAATCAAAATCCAGCCCTGCTTGCATTCAGAATACTTTTCTTCAAGTGGCATAATGTTGTTGCAAGACGTATTCAAGAGAAAAATCCAACTTGGACGGATGAAGAAATATTTCAACGAACGCGTAGATTTGTTATTGCAACTATGCAGAATGTCATTATATATGAATATTTGCCTTCCTTCTTGAATACAAATCTTCCTCCATATGAAGGTAAGGACATGCTGCTTCTCTTAATGATATTTTACTGTGGAATGTTGAGAATTTGGTCATTGGCGAATTATTTAGAATTTAATAGCTCATGGGCTCATCCCCTCAATTACACCTAAACCGCAATACTAATTATTATGTATTACAGGATACAAACCGGATATGCACCCAGGAATTACTCACGTCTTTCAAAGTGCCGCTTTTAGATTCGGACATACCTTAATACCTCCTGGTATTTATATGCGAGATGCAAGTTGCAATTTCAAGAAGACGGCGGAGGGAGGTTCTGCCATCCGATTGTGTGCATCTTATCTTGGTGGAATTCTGATGTATGAATTTCTCTATATTTCATTTTATATGTAGTAACGATAGCTTGAGTTTTATCCAAATTATATAGGATGTATTCCATTCGGGTATTTTTGAGGAAATTATCAGAGGTCTAAGTTCTCAAATTGCGGAACGTGAAGATATGATCCTTTGTTCGGATGTGAGAGATCGGCTTTTTGGGCCAATGGATTTCTCACGACGCGACTTGGGTGCTTTGAACATCATGCGTGGACGAGACAATGGTCTTTCCGATTACAACACTGTGCGGAAGTATTTTGGACTCCCTAGGGTTTCAAATTGGAGTGAAATAAATCCAATACTTTTCAAGCAGGAGGTAAAATAGATTACACTATTTTATTTTCAATTATGCCAAAATTGCCAATTTTTAGCCGGAAACCTTTACAAAACTGAGCGAATTGTACAAAGATGACTTGAATAATATTGATGTCTACCTTGGAGGAATGTTGGAGTCTCACGATGGTCCTGGGCCATTATTCACTGCAATCATAAAAGAACAATTTACTAGAATTCGCGATGCTGATCGGTTGTGGTTTGAAAATGAAGATAATGGGTAAATTTTGCCCTAATTGAATTTCCATTCAATTGTTCGCATTCGAAATTTGTATTTGTATTCATTTTCTTTCAGAATGTTCACAAAAGAGGAGATTGAGGATATTAAAAAATAAAATTGCACGACATAATTGTGAACAGTACTTCAATGTCTGGTAGTGAAATTCAAGAGAATGTTTTCTTTTGACGTAATGGCGATCCATGTCCGCAGCCGATGCAGTTAAATGCATCCGTTTTGGAACCTTGCAGTTACCTCCGAGGATTTGATTATTTCGAAGTAATTAATTTTCAATTTGATAATTTTATTTCATTTTATGATTTTTGTTGTTTCATCCAGGGAAGTGAAGTTGTATACATTTATGTTTGCGTCTTCCTTTGTTTCGTTCCAATTATTTGCGCTGGGGCTGGATATGGAGTAGTCAAATTGCAGAATAGTCGAAGACGACGGCTGAAAAGAAAACCACAAGAAAATAATAATGGCAAATCTGTGGACAAGATGATTGTGAAAGAATGGCTGCATCAAAATCACAAAAGATTGGTAAAAGTCAAGTTTGGTCCAGAGGAAGCCATATACACAATGAATAGAAAGGGAGAAAAAATTCGATGTGTTAATCTGGTACGTAATAACATTTTATGGGGTACAGTAACTAATTATGTATAGGAGTATTTAGCTAACCTTTCCGTCTTCGTTTCAGAGGAGTTGTGACACAATGGTCATTGAAGAAACCCAAGATGCAAGAAAGAAACCAATGGTCTTAATTCGTGTTCCACGTGACCACGACCTTGTACTGGAATTTGATTCCACTCATTCCAGATCAAAATTTTTGGCCAAATTGCATGCGTACTTGAAAAGTTTGAAGAAATCACTGGAAACCATTCACACGTTGAGGTAATCTTTTGTTAGGTTGACATATAACTCATTATTATGAGGGTAAAATATTCAGAGGAAAATAAGGTAATAACGATGGAATATTGTAATATTTAAAAATACATGTTACAGGGAACCCATGTTGGCTAATGCGGAAACTAAAGAACGAAGGCAAAAACGATTAGAGCACTTTTTCAGAGAAGCTTATGCGCTCACATTTGGGTTAAAACCGGGCGAAAAACGTAAATTCGATGATGTTAGCTCCGATGTAATCATGGTCATGCGAACTTCACTTTCCCAAGCCGAATTTGCTGGAGCCCTTGGAATGAAAGGTATGGGTATTTTTTGTATTTCAAATTGGCACTGTCATAGGGTCACCTTTAATCCTAATAATTGTTGCATTTCTCGGATCAGGGGATGCTGTATTTGTGAAGAAAATGTTCAACATTGTTGATAAGGATGGAGATGGAAGGATATCGTTTCAAGAATTTCTCGACACTGTCGTCCTTTTCTCGAAAGGAAAGACGGAAGATAAACTTAGAATCATTTTCGACATGTGCGATAATGATAGAAATGGTGTCATTGATAAAACCGAATTCAGTGAAATGCTCCGCTCGCTTGTGGATATTGCTAAAACCAATAGTTTGTCAAAAAAAGAGGTCACAGAACTTATTGATGGCATGTTCAAAAACTCTGGAGTTGAAAATAAAGACTATCTCACATACGAAGACTTTAAACTTATGATGAAGGAATATAAAGGAGATTTCGTAGCCATTGGATTGGATTGCAAGGGTGCCAAGCAAAACTTTTTGGACACCTCAACTAATGTAGCCAGGTATAGGACTGCATTCTGTTTAAATTACATATTTATTATTTATTATCCAGTGATGAGTACAACGTTATATATTGTAATTACAGAATGACAAGTTTCCATATTGAAACAGTGCACGATAAATATCGTTCAAAGATACGGAAACAATGGGATTGCATCACCACATTCTTGGAAGAAAATCGACAACACATTTTTTACCCGTTTGTCTTTTATGTGGTCACCATTGCTTTGTTTGTGGAACGGTTTATTCGTGAGTTTTTTATTATAATTGTAATATGAAAGAAAATAGACATATTTTTGATTAACATGAATTGTTGCAGACTACTCGTTCATGACGGAACATACAGATTTAAGACACATCATGGGGGTTGGAATTGCAATCACGAGAGGATCTGCTGCCTCCCTTTCATTTTGTTACAGTCTTTTATTACTCACCATGTCCAGGTTAATGAGCAAACACTCGGCCAAAAAAAAAACAAAATAAAATCTTTTTTCTTTTTCCCAGGAACTTGTTAACAAAACTGAAAGATTTTCCAATCCAGTTTCATAAGATTGTTGCATGCACTGCACTTTTCTTCTCATTACTACACACTGCTGGACACATTGTGAATTTTTATCATGTGTCAACCCAACCTGTGGAACACCTTCGATGTCTTACAAAGGTTTGTTTTTAATTGTCACAATTTACATGATTTGACGTACATGTCCTAGAACGCTAAATTATTAATAGTATATTTCTTTGGCTTACATAGGAAATGCTGTTCCCCTCCGATTTTCGACCAACGATATTCTATTGGCTTTTCGAGACGGTGACAGGAATTACTGGAGTTATTTTATTTGTCACGATGGTCATAATATTCGTATTCGCACATCCGACAATCAGAAAGAATGCTTATGGGTTTTTCTTCTCACCCCATAAGCTGTATATTGTACTCTACAATTTGTGCCTTATTCATGGACTTGGTAAGTAAATCTTACATTTCGAAAAGAAAACACTTTGTACGTTGTATTAACTTTTTCAGCGAGACTCACTGGAGCCCCTCGGTTTTGGATGTTCTTTGTTGGACCAGGTAAGTTTAACAACAAATTGCATATGACAAAAAATATAAAAAATTCTGATCAAATTAATTCATATATTTCTTCCTTTTCCAGGAATAATTTATACTTTGGATAAAGTGGTTTCGCTTCGAACAAAATACATGGAGCTAGATATTATTGAAACAGAATTACTTCCATCTGATGTAATCAAAATCAGATATTACAGACCTCCAAACTTCAAGTACCTCAGTGGTCAATGGGTGCGATTAGCATGTACTGCATTTCGACCCCATGAATTCCACTCATTCACGTTAACTTCTGCCACACATGAAAATTTCCTGTCGTGTCACATTAAAGTCCAAGGTAGGGTTCCAATAACATAAATTATGAAATAAGTCGCCAACAAATAATTCATGAAATATTTGTAAATGAATACAAACCGCAACGTTCAATAATGCCTTTTGTGTTTTAACACAAGGACCTTGGACTTGGAAATTAAGGAATTATTTTGATCCATGCAATTACAATCCTGAAGAGGATAGTCCAAAGGTATGGTGTTTGTCAAGGGTTGAAATGTGTTTGTGGTTAATTTTCTTGACAATTTAGATAAGACTGGAAGGACCATTTGGAGGTGGGAACCAAGATTGGTACAAATTTGAAGTAGCTGTAATGGTCGGAGGGGGCATTGGTGTCACCCCTTACGCCTCTATTTTGAACGATTTGGTATTTGGAACTTCTACAAATCGATATTCAGGAGTGGCTTGTAAGAAGGTATGAATGCTACTGCAATTTAAAAATCAAAGTGCCTAATGCGTAATAGAGTAGACGATAACTCGTTTCATATTTCTCACAGGTGTATTTCTTGTGGATATGTCCATCACATCGGCATTTCGAGTGGTTTATTGATGTCTTGAGGTAAGCTTTTCAAATAAAGAATTGACCACTCTTGTCCAGTGTAAGAACGTGTCAGTGTTGAAGGTCTAGTCATACTACTGACCGAGCCAGTTTCATCATTGGACTCGTCTGAGCTCATTTCATCATCCCCTTGCTTTGAACCATCGTCGGTCTTGGCCTCTCCAAACATATTTTCCTTATCTTCCCCATTATCACCATCCGTCGCCCTCGAGTTTGATCCCATCCTAATTTGGCTCAAGAAGATTGAAACTTGCAATGTCAATTAAACCTTCAAAAAGAATACAATAAAATTAGAGACACTGGCAGTTTGTAAGCAAGAAAACAAGTTATAAACATGTGAATTTTTCTTACCTCAGTCAACTCAACGGTATATTTAATACTACTGCTGTGCTATCTAGGTATCTGTATCCAATGAGTAAACCACAGTATGGATATGACCTTACTTTATAACAGAGTAGAAACAAACTCAAAAATATAGATTTCACCAACAATTAAAAACCAAATAGTAAATACCGTTTTCAGTCAAGTTTAACGAAATACACGAATTTCTTCAAACGAAGCCAGTTCTTAACTAGTGGCGGCCGAGTCAGTGCTCAATGACGAGCAAGTGTGTGCGTGCGAATGACTAAAAAAACAGAGGGAGTGAAACACAGAGAAGAGATTGAGCAAGTTGAGCTCTTATGGAAAGTGATTTTCTCATGAAATTGCATGCACGAAGAAAAGTATAACATGGAAAAGGGCACAAAAATATGGTAAATGTCAAATTGTATTTTATTTCATTATTACGATAAATTTGCACAATTCAGCATTTATATCATGTTAACATTCATATATAAGCAAACATTAAACATCTTCAAGCAAAGGCGACTGGGTTTGGTGAGTTTGAGAAACATTTGTAAGCATTGATGTATTTCTAGTGGTAAAGTTCATTTTTAAGTTATTAGTCGGGTGATTGAAGTTACATAATGAATCAGGTAGCGAAAAGTGAAGCCCCCCCCCTGGCATTTACATAGTAGAATTATAGTCCCTTTTCCGTCTCAGTTTCAGCTTCATGGACAAATATGATGATTTCGGATATCGGAAATGTTTTGGTTTCAAAGTTGATAATCAGCTTCCATTTCCTGTATGGCCCTGGCTAGCTCGTTGAATGTATAGTTGAAGAAGTTTTAGTTTTGAACCACTAAGAGAACTGAGGTAAGGATCTAAGTCTGAGCCCAATCTGGAAGATACAGAGACAATGGTTTTATTAGTCTACTGGAGCTACAAAAGTGATAAATCAAGATATTCATACCTAGTGTGAATTGCAACAATGGAAAATACTGCAGCTTTACGAACAGCGGAATCGTGGTGATCATAGGCTATTATTAATGTAGAGATTATGTCGGGAAACAATGATCGAAGTTTGGTGATTTCACAAGTTTCACACATTCGTTGTAACATTTTGATGGCCATCTTAAAAAAATAAACATACGTGGTAAAATTTGAACAAGGAAGAAATATAGACAAGACAATTGCGACTCACCTGGTTAAACCACTTCAACCCTGTTACGACGATGTGGCGTAATGACCACAGACACCGGGTGCGACACTGTGGCGTATGATACCTTGGCGACGGGTACAACACTGTGACGTAATGACCTTAGACACCGGTTACGACGACGTGGCGTATGTCGCCTTAACACCGAGTACGACACTGTGTCGTTTTAGCCCATAACGCCGAATACAACAACACTGTGTCGTATGTCACCTTGACACCGGCATACGACAATGTGTCGTATCCATCAGAAATTACTTCCCAGAGTAAATACAACAATTTGGTGCAGATTCCACCAAACTAGCCGACATATATGACCCCCATTGGTTTCGATATTTGCCGATTTGACCCATTTTAGAATTTAGGCCTATTTTTCGTCAAGTCGACTAAATTTCAGGTCAATTAGACAACTTTAACGAGTTATACTGTACCCATAGACCGAGAGACTGACGAACAGAACGATTCTATGCAAGCCCTCGTTCGGGCTAAAAATTCTTAAACAAATATCACAGTCCATGATATCACATAGTTTAATTTTTAACTAACAGTTTAGTGAACGGTTAATTAAAAATGTAATAGTACATGTAATTTTTGTAAAATTAATACATACTTTCTTTTAGGTGGCCATTTAGTTGGCGGTAACAAATGCAAATAACGATTTTTTATGCTAAAGTTAGGTGCCAAAAATTTGCAAACGTGAAAGTGCTGCTAAAAATCACGAATTATATCAAACATGATGCTATGTCATATACCTGAACCGATTTTAATAAAAAATAGGCCTTAAATTAATTCAGTAGGGAACGACATGTTTCTGCGTGCGATACAGGGCTTTACGGCCTGATTTTTGTCGGAACACCGGCGTCAAGGGAGATGAAAGTGCAAGGGTTCTAGGCGTCAATTGTTTCGAAAAAGTGGGGTTACCCGGTGCGAAAGATACCAAACATTTTGGTTTCCCAGGTGTCAAAGGTCCCCAGAAATGGGGTCGGTTAGGGTTGAAGTGGTTAACGGGAAACTCTCGATTTTGCACGATTGGACATAATGCTCTTGCTAATATTTCTGGTGGGAAATTAACAGCCAGTGACATGCCTGAAAAACATTATATAAATATTATGACATTATATAAGGAGTAAATACAAAATTTTAAAATACAATACATACCGCAATTTTCGGCAGCCTTTGTAACCTCTCTTGCCATCTGAGGAGTTTGAACATCCGTAACTCAAACAATGAAAAGTTCAGCGAAAGCAGCCAAATGGTTTGCAATCACAGTTCGATTACACAGTTCCTCCAAGCAGTAAAAACATACTGCCTTGTCTAAAGGCTTTGCAACCTCAGCTAATGTGTCGAATATTATTTTTAATACTTCCCTGCAAATAATAATAGATGCGGAATATTAATCTATAATTATCTCATTTGGGGATCCAAGCAATTAACACGGAAATGAAAATTTATCTTGTGTCTACGTACTTGTGGTGCTCCACCAATTTGTCATCATCTGATTCTTTAATTGCAGCTAATAACTGCAAGATAATTACAATTAGCGACAATTGGCGACTCATGCAATAATACAAAATTTTGTTAACTTATTTTACCTGGGCAGCTAAAGTTCCTTTTGTGCCACCGTTGCTCATTGACATTTGAGTCATCACTGCCATTAAATCATTCTCAAAGTCATTTTGGCTAATTTTCAGGGATTGCATATCTGAACTTATTGCGCTATAACATAATATATAATTTATTTAGTTACTCAATAATCCCCACAGGCG
>JAQFZJ010000919.1:0-14902 GCA_034695645.1 Folsomia fimetaria
GGCACCAACAACATTTCTATCATTTCTTTGGTTGGTTCATTGAATGAATCCCTCAAAAAACAAGCATAGTCCCGACCGGATTCCATTGACAATCTACACAAAACAACAAACTATTTTAATTTATCAATAATATTTATTTTACCCATAATTCTAGTGAATCTTGTTTTTTTTTTACATACTGTAAATCTGTGTAGCGATGGTGTAGTGCTGCAACAGCTAATGGATCCATCCCAATTTCCAACATTTTTAAAATTACACAATGTAAAGATTGTTTAGCATCGTATCTTATAATTGTTTCTTTTTGAGCATGGATTCGTCCAATTAATTTCCTCCAGCTATCAGCATCTTTTCTACAATGCCCTCTCCTATAGAATATTGGACAACAAAATATAAATAATAATAATGTTGGAATACATTTGTTTTAATAAATAATAATGTTTCACTCATCATAGCACATACCATAAATTAGTTCCGATGGGACCAGGAATTTTGTGTATCTTTTGAACAACTTCCCCATTGTTGGAAGAAGCTTGCAAGCTCACTGGGGATGGGAGCTTCGAGGGCATTTTATCCAGGTCCCAAAGGTAGGAAAATAATGTTTCCCAACAAGACGTGGTCCATTTCACTTCATGATTTTTCAATTTTTGGGTAAACATATCCCTCTTTCTATGGCTTTTATTTTTTTGAATTGTCCTTTTCTTATGTAGTCGAACATCAACCTATGTGAATTCCAAACTTGTTATTTTGATTATTTACTACGATACTAATTTAATTTAATTTAATAGAAAAGTAAATAAAAAAGAAAAGATGGTGGATGGTCTTGCTTACAGGATAGAATGGATTAAAGTCTGAATGGTGTTTATAACATTCCAATGCTGCCAATAGTCGAATCGTCACTTCATTGGATTTTGGATACAAATTTTTAGCTGGAAGTTTATAAAATGCTGGCTCTTCATCTACTACAAGAGCTTTCAGAGGGTCCTCAACTCTAGGCCAAGTAAGACGTGTGACCTTTGTCTTTGTCATGTTGTATGGATGGATGAATTGTATGTCTTCTTTTGTCTCTTTGATTGCGTCCTAGATTGATGACAAAAGGAAAAAAAATAGTATAGTAATTATCACTGCGCTTCAGAATCTTCTACCCAGTTTTATTCCTTCTACATACTAAAATTCACGAATTTTACAATAACATTCGTCAATGTTAGAGTTAACATTCACGAATATCAAGCTCCCGTGACATTCGTGCATGTTAAACTCTCGTAACATTCGTGCATGTTAAACTCGCATAACATTCATGCATGTTAAACTGCCTTGACATTCGTGCATGTTAAACTGCCTTGACATTCGTGCATGTTAAACTGCCTTGACATTCGTGCATCTTAAACTGCCTTGACATTCGGGAATATCAAATAATAGAATAATTATATTCTCAATCTATATTAATTTCAAATAATGTGCACTAATTAAAAACTACTATCATATTGATCTATGAACTGTAAAAAGAGTAATATTTATAAATTATGTTCATCTAAATATTTTTGATCAAGCTAAATTAATTCCTTTACTTTAAACAATTAAACAAACAAATTAACATATAATCCATGAATATTGAAAATTAATATTGTTTTTACCAAACTCACAACACCTTTAAAAAACAACCGATTCTTCGGTTTACAATTAGTAAAAACACGAAAACGAAACGTAAGCCAGGGCGAACAGTTAACTCACAACTGCGGGATCATTTATGTTTCCCACGGTCACTCTCCCTGTTCTATATAGACCTTTTCAACCCTGCTGCTGCCCTATGCTGCTGTAATAAAAGGTATATAAATAAATTTCTGAGTGCACTCAACGATATATACGTATACATATATATACCAGACGCGCACGCTCCACCTTATAAATCTTGAACTGCACTGCTGATTCTTGTTGCAGGCTGCACACTTTATCATATCTCTCTATCTTCTCTCGGCACAACTCTACTGCGACGGAATTGTATATTTCTTCCCTAGTAAACTTTCAAAACCTGGAACAATAATCCAGAATAAATCTTGAACATGGTAATTTTACACAATACGAATTTGTTTTATTTTATTTATTGTTGTCATTTATCGTATTGTGTAAATTATATGTGTGTAGTTGTTTCACTTTATGTACTATATATTATTATTTTATTATTATAATAGGCTCCAACCAACCGTTTCCTGACGGAAAAGTTGCCAACGTCATCCGAAAGTGCACAAAAAAAGAAAAAGCCCACCAAAGGTGAAGAGGCCGCTCTCATCTCGACATCCAAAAGTCAAAGCCAGAAATTGGTAAGTATGATATGATATGACTTTGCCGAGGACGATGACGCATAAATAATTAACTGTATTTAGATAATTCTTTATGATCGCATTTGTATATATGTATTTGTAGGGCTCGGCACGGGAAGGTAGTTCCAGGACTTTCATCCCCCTCCCAGACAATGACACTGAGAGTTCGGATATGGACGTGGATATTGTGGGTGGTGGTGGTTCTGCGGATACTGCTGAAAATGAGGCTGCAGACGACGACGACATGGATGATCAACAAGGGAATGATGCAGATGATGATGGGGAGGGAATTGGGAGTGACGACGACCACTTTTATGAAGTTGCGCCACCAGTCATGCAAAAGCAAGTTAAACCCACACCCTCCAAACAAACCAACCCTTTGCTGACGGATAAATTGCCAAAGTCTTCCAAAAATGCTCCATCCACGAAGAACCCCGTTCCTGCCATCTCCTACATAAAACCGGCCAAACTTTCAAAGGCCGCTCCCATCTTGGCATCGAAAGTTCAAAACCAGAAATTTGTAAGAATAATGTGATTTTAACGAGAACGCATAAATAATTACCAAGCTTTTATTTATTATGATCGCATTTGTTATATGCACATATATGTAGGAGTCGAAACGGACCAGACGCCCACCCAGCCGGTTTGTGGAGTCTACTAAGGCGCGTCGTGTTATTATAACTTCCAATGGGGCAAGTACTTCAAGGACTCCCCGTCCAGTTCAAAGGGTCAGCCTAGAATCAGACAGTGACGAGACTACTGAAAATGAGGCTGACATAAATCGTCATCAGCAAGGGAATGATGCAGACGCCAACGATCCACCAATCACACAAAAGGCACCAGACAAAGCACCACCGCCGAAGCGAGCCAACAACAAGGTACAACAACAGAAAACCCCAGATTTGGTAAGAAAATACAGAATAACTAATATTGAACAATTTGACATTACTCACGCATATTCTTATTGAGTATTATAATTTTTGTATAGGTGACGAAACCTGCTACTCGGTGTTTTGGGCGAATTGGTGGTCCAAATGCTGGGAAAGGAAAACTGAAGGAACGACAACGTCTTTTGAGAGAAAGGGAACGGGACTGTAGAAGTTTACCTGCGACCGCAACATTCCAACGCCGTGGAGTTGTATTTGATGCACTTTATGCCAAATATCGTCAAGACTTTTAACTGCGAATGACAATGACAATAAAAATAATAATAATAATATAATATTCATTAATTGCGCATATTTTTTAATGTGTTGTACTTTTATAAACATGAAGTAATAAAAAATTTATAAAATAATATGCGAATCTGGTAAATTATGTTGTGATTGCATTCTAGCTTGTCATTGTCATTATAAATATGAGCAGTATTTTGAATGAATCCCTGTATAGTATTATTCGGTAGACAAATTCCCATTAATCTGTGGTGAGTCATTTCATAGATGACGGGAGTGCACGGTCTAGTTTCCATACGCGGTTTCTTGGTGTTTTGCCGGAAGTCTACAAAACAATCGAAGTGGTTTTGTTTTAATAATGATGCCGTGGACACTAGCAAGGAATAAATGCTTAATTATAAGTTTTTATTGTGTGTATTGAAGTATTTTGTAATCCAAACCAAGATTTTCTCAAAGATTTCTAAAAACCTGCACTTGGTGTAGGACCATATACGCCAAAGCCCTAAATTGTCGATTAAATCTGTACCATGTCATATTTGTAAATTCTACATTGATTTATTTATTCACTTTTTTAATTAGCCCTATACCTAATAACTAAAAGAAATACAAAAAAAGGATGGTATCATGTCTTACACCGTCTCATGATAATAATAGTTATAAAACCTCTAGTAGTACAACTTCACATGCCCGACCAGTGTCAGAGATTCCACTTTCCATGCTGCGTTGAATATGTACGTGCATAATATTATTATATGTTCCCAAAAACATACACTAATTTACGTTTTTACGGTGTGGGTCACCCTGTTGGGTCCCCAAATCAAAATAATAATATATTGACTTTATACATATTATACTTAATTATTTACCATTTATAATACAAAATTTGAGACGTCTTCAACAAATTCTTAAAACTATAGTGTGGGTCACCCTGTTGGGTTATCAAATTCAATATTAAAATGTCTGATGACTTTGTAATAGTCAATCCGATATGTAAAATTTCAAATCCCTCCTACAATTTTTGAAAATTGGTATGGGCAACCCTGTTGGGTCCCTGGAGCCAAAAACTTTAACGTCTTGACTTCATATTTATCATTTAATATTTGGGAACGATATGCAAAGTTTTAGGCCCCTGCGACAATTTCTGAAATTTTGGCCTAGGTGACCAAACCCATATAAATGACCCCCACCGGTCTCCCTGTGGACTGTGGACCGATTTGGCTCATCTACGAACTCCCTTCCCAACTTTCTCCCATTTACGTATGGTGAAAATTTCAAGTTCATCTGTCGACGCAATCTTGAGTTCTCGATCGGACGAACAGACAGACATACAAACAGACAGACATGACAAATACATATAAGGTCTGGGTCGGGCTAAAACTGATGCTTATTGTCCACCGTTACAGATATTATTGGAAATTTACATGAAAGTACGAAACAAATTTGCTGTTCTTATTACATGTTCCATTCTCTATAAAAATTATTGTTCAATTACAACTGAAGATGAAGCATATATAATCCCATTGTGAGTGAGCATGCATTTGCATGGAATTCGTTGTGAAAGGGGTGTGGGGCGAAGCTCCACTACTTGGCATGCATCTAATAATAATCATTACTAAAGCTAGTATTATTATAATTATTATTATTCTGATTACTTTCGCCATAAGTATATAGTATCTACTTATGGCGATATGCTAGCGAGTTTGCTAGTGGCGCTAGCTAACTATTTTTTTTATACAAAATCGTCATTATCAACCAATCAAAAGACTGCATTCCCCCTGAACATATTGCTGTGATAAGGCGTTGTTGGGTTTAAGCCTCGAGAATATGCTTTTGATACATAATAATATTGCATAATGTGCGTGCGTATTCTACGCATCATACTATTCATACTAGAGATAATTGATGGAGTTGATTGATGGATAACTATCCTAAGTCTGTTCGTCAACAAACTCGAACACACACACACTAGAATTTTAACTTCATATTGTTAAAGTATTCTTATTAGTGTAGAGTACAAGTATAGTAGTAACTCGGGGAATACGGTTTTGAGGACGAATAGGTAAATATCCATATAATAATAATAAATACTCGTAAATATCGGGAAATACCAGCACAAGTAATCACACATTACCTCAAAATGACCACACATTTGGAAAACTATGTTGTAATTCAAAAATCTGGGTACAATTCGCCAGTATTTACACGTTTTTACTCATATTTCCTCAGTTAACTAACTATATATAGTCTCTAGTTCAGTTGCATAATATGTACACCATTTTGCCAAAAATAATATGCCAACCGAGGATAGTCCAGCTTGTATCTGTAATATGTTTTACTGATTTTAATAATTGTACATAATGTATTCTCTTGGATGGAAATACAGCGTGCGTGAGCTGGATAAGCTCTTTTTGGACACCCTAGTACAAGAGAGGAATATGAGAAATTATGACCGCTGTCATACTCAATTTTGAGTATTTAATTGAGGTTTAAATCCTTGTAAATCTTTAAAATGCTTAATTTGTGCATGTTATATAATTAGACTGACATGGGTTTGTCCCAATAAATCATCCATTCTAATGGTATCAAAGTGTTTGTCGAGGCCGTAAGAAGGGCCATTATTTATTTATTACACAGGAGAAATGTAAAAGAACGGGAAAAAAGTAGGGTAGTGTGACCAATAACTGTTCCGACTTGAATTAATTAATTAATTAATTTATTTATAACCTTTACATGTAATGATTTGTGACATATGAATTAATTATTCAAAAGGACTAAATGAATTGTCTTGTATTATTATAGCAAGGTGGTAATGGTAATGCCAAATTTTGATTTAAATTATGTATACATTATATACAATAAAGAGATTTTCATAAACCTGGTCGTCATGAAAAACATCACCAACGAATTAAATAAATCTACTGCATCGTTGTTATGTCCCTCAACTTGGAAAAAATTATGACCAAACAAAAAAAAATAAATTCACAATTAGTTTGCTACAAATTGCTTTGTATATACTCAATATTCATTGCATTTTGCACAAACAATGGCTGAAGGCGTTAGATACTTTGCGAATTCACCCTTTCCCGACGATGGCTTCTATGATGGCATTAATAGCGCGTAATTATGCTCCATTATTCATGCATCCTCTAATCTATTTACTTCTAAAGCTAATCTAAAGCAGTGCATTTCAATTATATTCATGAATAGATTACTCCAACACTGTTGTAAAATTAACATCCCATCAGATGCTGATCCAGAAAGGTACATTCGATACCTTAACCCGGACTGGGAAAATTTTGCTCCAGACACTGGCACAGTCTCGGATACTTGCGATGTTCTTGGGCTGGCGTACATGAGGCATTGTTTTCAATTATGGAAATACCAGATAAAAACAGGATATGGACAAAAAGTGATAGATTTCTGCTTCGAAAATGACGTTGACGATACACCGAACTTTTGGGCCGGACTGTTAGACCATGTAAAAACGGTGCATATAAATTTGATTAATTCCATTAATTTTGAAATGGAAACCGAGTCACAAGAGAAGGCTGTATACGACAAACTCCTGTGTGATCCTCCATCAAAATACCGTCCAATCCTTGCATTCGATTGTGGTCAACCAGGGCACTCTGTCTTGGCCGTCACATCCTGGAAATCGGATACATCCGTCATCGTCACTATATATGATACAGAAAGATCCACTTTGAGACAAAGGGCCGTGCTGGAGAAAAATTCCACATATATAATCAAGCTCATTTCCATGAAAAAGGTAATAAAATAATTCCAAATTTTGAAACTTTTACCATTAATTCATCTACTATACATGTATGTATGTATGTATTTCTAGAGATTATGGACCTGGATCAAGTTGTTTGAAAATGGTGGTTACGGTCAAAATGTACCTGTGGAACCACATGTGGAGATTGAATTTCATCACTGCGGATGTATTCGCCCAGAAGAGCACAACTCCACGTGCATTTGTCAGTTCAGTCCACGAGACTGTTCAAATCTGTTGGCATTCACGATTGGACACATCTTTGCCACATGTGGAACCCACACCCTACCTCGACCTTTTGGGTGCATCAATCTGCAAGCAGCAATGCCTCATTTGACGTCTGTTTTTGTACAGCTACATATTAAGCAGATGCAATATCATTTTCTAAGGACGGGAAATCACATTCCTTCACTTCGGATGAAAAATGCGTGTTTTCCTGTGGATAATGGATACCAGAATATGTTGGCAACAGTGTTTAACAAGATGATGCAACAATTCACCCGAGAGTATGTTGCCCAATAATATTAATACTTTATTCATATCATGAAATTCATAACGTCATGCAAATTTACAGTAAATTTGCAACCTTCATCAACTGGGTTGAAACTTCCACACAACCAACTCAGGCAAGACTCCGTGCATCGTTGCAACGTGGTGTTGGAAATCTGGACATGATGTTACATCAAATTATCAGTAATATGTATCAAAGGATTCAAATACAAAGAATGTTATTCAGTCTGCAGGACAGATATGATTATGAGCAACTCATTTTTGCGAATCTGGTGGCAGTACATACCACAGAAAATATGGGACGACTAGTAACAGATCAACGCTTCCAACAACACAGTATGTGTAGGCGGTTGCCACACAACTCCATCACTGCCCACTTACAACACGGGATGGTTTTTATTGTGGACAAACTGTATCAATACGGAAAATCAATCATCGTAAGACACGATACTTGGAAGGATGAGCCAGAAATCCCAGCAATGCCTCAAGATCGCTTACTGATCATTACCGAAGCTGAGGATACATCCACCTTCCATTCCAACATCAACAGATTTGCAAATCAAATGTGTGGGCGAAATTTCGATGTTGAATTGGACACAACTCTTCATGTAACCAGCAGTATGCCAAATAATTGGGACTCTATTATGAGTACTCAAGCGCTCATGTGGATATTTTCACGCCTGCCCTACTGCATGACAACGCATTCATGTCGCCATCAAGGGTTTGATGTACCAGTGGATCACGCAGAGTTGTTAATTACCGCCCTTCGAGAGTATAACTACAGTTTGGATGCCGTTTTGCCAATCCTGAATTTCAGCAATATCCGATTCCTGTTCAACATAAGTGAGGATCTTGCAAATCGAGGAGATGATCTTGAGCTCGAAAATTACTGAAATGTCAAGATGATGGTGGCAATGAATTATAGCAACCAACTGAACAACAATTTTATATTTTTTTTGTATGTATTACAAATATGTATGTATTTGATCGCTGTCGAAAACTATAGAACTCTAATAAATTGTTTGTCATTCATGATAACCGTCAATGCCATGTATAACATTTTTATTTTTCAATTAAAAGCGTACTGTATTAATATGCTGTATAGAGTATCATGCAAACGAGCAAGTGTGAAATTGTACATTGAAATTTTCTCTTGTGTCATTGATGTAAATTATTTAGGGCATACCTGGGAGCAGAAATATATCCCACCCACGCCCCGAACTGCGGATATTTGAAGCATTTGTAAAGTATTCTATTGCGGCTTTACTACGGTCTCATTCGCATCTCAACACAAAGGCATATATATAGAGGGTCGCATGGATTCCAAGGCTCTGGCGATGAAGGTGGATGAAAAAATGTTATCCATATTTCATGGTTATAACGTCGAAATCGTTTAGGCATAATTAATCCACATTAAATTACGCAAATTTTGATACATTCTGCATAGAGGTACGACAAGTGGGGGTCGATAAAAACCGGTGGCAACCAAATCCAAAGTTCAGTTGTGAGGCTAAAAATTTGGTGCTAAGTAATTGGGACCAATTGATGGGCTAAAAATCGAAATAATTTCGGAATATAACCCTTCAATTACTGAAAGGTTATAGCTCCAAATCCTGGCTCGGGCTATCTCAAGTCTGCACTGTAGGTTTTTACGTTCGGTATCTATGTATTTGAGTAAAAATGTAGTTTATTTTTTATTTGTATAATTGCTATATTCTGTTTTATTATGATCAACTCACTTCCAGGAGTTCAATCATATCCTTATTTTTGTTGAACAACAAGTACCCCCCAACACCAAGTACTGCTCCTGCCCCAAACAAACATTTTTTAGTGATTTGTGGTGGCATTTTTCTGAACGCAGAGAAGGAGTTTTTTGAAGGGTTTGTTGAGCAGGCCAATAATGAAGGTAATAATCCTCTAGTAAATTTTGTCAACTTTTTTACTGCAAACATGATGCTGTTGTTCTCTTTTTGTTTAAAATTAAGTCGGAATTTACAATTTTTTGTTGTTCAGTGTATTTTCTGTACCTCATCCGTCGTCTTTCAATTTGTGATTTGTGTCAGCGTAGCAACGACAAGATAAAGAAGTACGTATACACGCAATGTTACTTGACAATTAATAATCAGTAGCCCAGTAATTATATGAGCTAGAGTTGTCAAGGAATCGTGGTATACACGTCATGAAATGGAGTTAATTTGTGTGCTGTCTAAATTTAATTTATCATCAATATTGACGAGTTGCATGAATATTATACATGTTCTGTCCATCCAATAACTCTCGTTAGCGTTACCTTATCGACTCCAAAATAAATTTTTATCACAAGTAAAACATGCCAATGCAAAGGCTAAGTTCGAAGATGGACATGATCGGTCCAAAAATAAAAAAAAGTTTTAGTGGTGGACCAACTACCATGAAAACAATGCAGTGGTGAGGGTGTGTGAAATTTTCAAACTCATCCGATCGACTTCAAATTTTGCATGGTTTTAGCACATGACAAATATTTGGGGAAAAGCGGATGGTGGTTAGGAAACGAGTTTTAGTGGTGGTTACCCCCACGGGTTTGGTTGGAGTGAATTTCTCGCTACTCACTAAATTAAGCTGAAATTTGGAATATTCTTCACAAACACGAACGAAATATGTGATCAAAGATATTCCTAGCTCGGGCTAATTAAGGCTGCACTGGAGGTTTATTCAAACTATTAAACTATTAAACTATTAAAATCAACCGATATTCAATATCTCATGTCGTGTATGTGTGTCGTGGTATTAAATAATGCAAATAATAACAAACAAACTCGTATATTTTCGGGCTCGGTGTCGGTATATTAAAATAAAGCTTCAATTTTTTATTTAAAACTTAATGCAATTTATAAAATTATCTAAAAAACGGGGTTGGTCATAAAAAGCTCTATTAAAACTTTTGGAGTTGTACTTAGTGAGTTGTAATTAGTTCATTGGTTATTAATACAAAAAGTACAAAAACTTCTAACGCTAAATAAATTGATATTAAACTAATATATTATCCGGAACGGAATCACTTATTCTTTGGAGTGGGCATTTTTTTACCCTTTTTTAAGGGGATTTGGTATCCAGGATTGATTTCCTCCTCAAACGATTGGCGTTTGCAGGATCCTGTTATAGGTGTGGGGTTGGTTTTTGTTGTTGTATAAATTTGTTGGCCAGTAGTGGATGAAGATGCTCCGTTGCTACTTTCGTTGGGTGTTGCAACAAGTTGAAATAGATTTGAATTTCTATTGGATTTTTTCGTGTGTCGCACACTCTGATTATCTTGAGGACGATGCTGGTTTTCGGAATCTTCAGAGTGTTTTTCTTGTTTGTTCTTCTTGGATGATACCTTTTTCTTCTTTTTCTCCTCTTCAAACGGATTTGGTTTTCCAAGAATTTTGTAGTGATCTGCACAAGTAAATATGTGGAAAGAATTAGTCCATATAAGGATATTATTATAGGCTAGGTGTTTTCTATAATTTAAATTGTGCTTACCATTGTTGATGTTGACTCCACATGGAAGTTCAATGCCCGAATCGGGGACAGATGGATGAACACCCATATCCTTTCCAGCAAGATAGTTCTTGAGCTTTGAAGGTTGAAATTTCTCGACGTATGGAACCATGTTCAGGGGTGTAACCTCTGTGCTGTGGAATGTGCATTTGGGTCCGATGAGACACTTCATGGTCCGTTTCCCGTACTCCACCCACCTCTCATTGGCCCAGTTAACTGCCTCCGCGCAGTTCCATCCCAGGTTATAGCCCTGATGGTAAGCCATCACGTCCGTCACGACGAATTCACCCGCAAATTGAGTTACCTATTATGAATGAAAATAATTAATAATAATAATATGCAGATAAGACATATTATACATTATTATTATAACTATTTAATAATAACAATACTCACTTCATAAACTTCAAACTCATGATTGCGGATGAAATCCGGAGTGGTCATGACCATTTTATGTGTCATTGGTTGCTGACACTTTCCCCAATCGCGGTCAGCAAATTCTTCCAGGACATATTCGTTCATGAAGTGGGTGAACTTTATGGATTGATTGTTGGGCATTCCAAACCAGCGTTTCGCAGCACCAAAATGGAGATAGTTTAAACTGCGTTTAAAAGAAATATAAGAAAATACACATTATTATTATATTATATATTACGGACGGACTAAATAAATGACAACATAATATTATTAGTTCGTATCTCGTGGAGTATATAATAGATTACCTACCTTCCTAAGTCGTAGTCTTCGGTGTGCCACACAAATGTGGACCTGTGAGATCCATAATATGCATACGGCAAAACCAACCCTTCTCCCCCTGCCCACTCGATATCTGGGTCCGTCAGTATTGTGCCAAGATTATGTAGGTTGAATCCATTGGAGTCATCATCCCATATGTGGTTGTTCTCCACATCTTTCCAGTATAGCGTCATGTTGATGCGGAAATTACCAAAGAAATCTTGGTCAAATTCTTCGATCCGCTCAAACTGAGGGGACGGATGCCTGGTGTTAAAAACATAATTATTATTAAAATTAAAATATTTAAAAATTATGATCGTTATTATCCTACTTACTCCTTCATGTATTTTTGCATTTGGTTGAAATCCATTGGACCCATTTTCTGTTCTGATAATAACGCTATGTCGGTGGTATTATGATTTGTAGATATTTCCATACTTTGACGATGGGTCACTTTGCAAAAGGGTCGCCAAGACTGATAGCCCTCTTTGCGAGCCGTCCATTCCGGTGGTGGAATAATCTTGGCGATTCCTGTTTGTTCAAGTCCACAATAGACAACGAAGTCCAAGTATATGGCCGTTTCCTTCATCTGGTCCATGGAAGGATGGAAGACTTGGACATGTGGGGTTCTTGCAGTAGGAGTGGGGTGTTTTTTATGGAACGGGACCAGCAACTGTTCCGGTTGAAGTTTGGCCCGGTCTTCCAAAAATTCCTTCCACTCTGCTGAATGGGATGGACCATTCCACTGTCTAAAGAATAGAAACAACAACAACAACAAAAAATGTAAATCTGTGTGTGTAATATTTTTATTAAAACTTAAGTACTTAATAATAATACAACTTACGTCTTTACAATATGAGGACCAAAGTCTACAGGTCCATTCCAGTTTCCCATAATATGCTGTTGAATCCCAGCCAATACTCCAGCCACACGAGTGTGCAGATTCTGTGAAGAATTGGGTGCTGAAAATGAAACAAAGTTAATATTATTATACATACATATTATATATTTGTTTGTAAATAATTAATAAAAATAATGTGATACGAAATTACTTACCATATTCGACTGCACTTCTTTGTGCATTTGCCAGTAGGTTTGCGGCAAGCTCAACAAGGTTTGCTTTGGTGACTACAAATAAGTTATTCTCAAGTGAAGGGGGCCCATCCGCAACGGTTAGTACAATTCGTGCAGCATCAGCATCAGCAGGTGTGTTGTCCGAAGCAGCGGCGGATATCCCTTCGTTCGTGGCATCCGAATCGTAGAAATCTTGGCGAATGAGAGGTGGCGTAGATGCATCGGGTAGGTTTAAATTCGTCCTGGCATCCGAATCGGAGATATCTGGACTGATGTTGTGAGGTGGCGCAGCTAATGGCTTTTTCAGCTCTGACGACTTTTTCACGGACGTCGACGGCTTTTCTACGGTACTCAACCTATTGTTAACCATATTATAATTGAGCATAATAAATAAACTAAATAAACTTGATAAATAAATCTTACCCTATTTGATATTTAATTTTGGGGTTATCCCTGTGTCTTTCCTTCTCGTGTTTTCTTTTATCCTTCAACGCACACTCAAATCCACATTCCAAGCAATGCCAGATATCCGTCTGTCCTTCCACTCTGATCCACTTCTTTTTTCGGTCTGTTTTTTTAACCCTGCGAGAGAAACAAAACATACATGCGAATAAATATATAATAATAATAATAATAATTGTTGCCCCGCTGTGCATTTTCATGCTGTGACTTTTAAATTTATGTGCATAAATTCAAGAGTGTCTTATTTATTTATTATTATTATTATTATTATTACTATTGATGAGCACTCGCCCTTCACCTGACAAATTCATTCAAGTTCATCCAATATAACACGCAATTACAAAAAAAATGAAGCTACAATACAAAAACATGGACTAATAAAACCGGGTCGGTGGGAAGTTTTTATTTTAACTCATTTTTTGTGAACCAACTAATCCACCCACTCGTACTCCCACTTATGATTGATTAGAAAACTCATCCAACTCAACGGACCCAGTCTCGCCTTCATCGCGAACAAGGACGGCCTCTCCGCCCCCATCACCGTCGACAAAGAGTGGGCAGCCCAGTTTTGTGACATTATTACTACGAGCACGATACACAAAACAACCGCGTCCGGGTTTGGTTATTTAAATTGAAATGTTTTTCCGGTTGTTTTTTTTAGTGCGTGGAATCCCAACGCCCCCAAAAACGTTCCCCACTTATCAAACCAGGTATGTGGATTCAAATTGCCAAAAAAACGTGTGAAAGTGGGGAGACGGGTGAGTTTATGTGGAGTTGTGGTTGTGCCTAAAAAAAACAACCTAACCAAACTTTGCCTTTGTTCTCCAGGACAATTCTTTGGGGAACTTGACGGGATGGTGATGGAGATGCTATGGACGTGTACAAACGGCTTCGAATAGTTGACTATCAAACAAAAGCCGTCGGTTTCCAGCCGGTGAATAATAATAAGCAGACTCAACCCAGTAAATTATTAAACCTAATAATAACCCAACCCAATTCTCTATTCTTTCTGCAGTCCCACCTCCCCAGTTTGACCTCCATTCTCAACCTTCTCACCACCACCCTCTCCACCCTCTTCCTACAACAACAACAACTCCACTCTTCCACCACAACCACGCCCCCAAATAACCTCCAATGAACAACTACCCCCCACCGGCCTCGGCCTCCAACAAACCACCAACAACAACCCTCTTCTCAACGCCCAACTATCCATCCACCCCCCCCCCTCCCAAACAACAATTACAACAACAACAGCGGTTGTATTCACAACAATCCCAACAACGTTTCGTAGAGTCCCAACAATTCCGATTGTTGAACCAGAGGAATGCCAACAATGGGAG
>JAQFZJ010000920.1:0-14868 GCA_034695645.1 Folsomia fimetaria
ACGGAACAGGTAGGAATATGGCTGAAATTTATACATCACAAGTTAATTTATTTGATTTATATTTAATGGAGTTATTAATTATTACCAACCTGCCATATAGACTATAATTTTGGATATGTGCAGCTAGACAAGAACTAGTTTGCGATGTGGTGGTTGTGACAGCAATTATTGATATCGAGTTTAGCAAAACTGATAAACCAAATTTAGGGGAAAATGAGAAACTCATCTTCATGGCTTTTGTATAATATGTACATAAGCGTGAGGAGAGTGGCTACGTTTTCCTTAAATACTCCAGCATCTGCGTGACTGATAAGTATGGAGTGACAACTCTGGAATAAGAATAACTCCTTCCTGATTTTACTAGAAGCTGCATAGGTTCGCTTTAAAGCAAGCAATTGTCAATCATTTCTCTATCCATTTATTGATATTCACGAATGAATATTAATGTCACGTACACATAGTATTAGTGGAGCCCTAAATGAACATGTACATGGTTCAGTATAAATAATTCAATAAAAAGGGGTTGTTTTAATGTTATTTGCCTTTGCTTTAAGACTTTTTAGATGCATGATTTCCAAGTATTGTTAAGATTAAGTTGATTGTTCATTTATTCATTATGGTAATTGTATTCTATGATAGAGCAGTTTTAATCGTGGCGCTTGTCACCGGTTTGAAAACTGTGCTAATATAATCTTCATCCTGACTGCAATTTAAAAGTGGCGAATAGTTTTCTGGTATATTTCTTATCATGCATATTATGTAGCTTGTCAAGGGTGTACTTCCAAGGTCAACAGTCTTCCGGATTTAGTTTCCATAGAAGGAGAAGATTTAGGGATGATGCACACCAACTTTCGAGATGTACATAAGTATATATCAGTGACAATGGGAATGGGACCATCTCGGAGATTTGATTGAGTTGGGATCTGCCTTTAATGTACGACAAATCGTGGGTTGGAAAAGGAAGTCAAGATCATCATTTAATGAAGGGAAATTGGGAAGAAATTAGTGCTACAGATAACTCAGGCTGGGAACAACGGCGTGTATAACAATTTATTTAATTGGGATATTAACTGATTCTTTTCTAAATCAAGCTAAATTTTAGTGCATGGTTCCATCAACGCCGAGTAACGTATAATTATTTTGACGTGGAATCCGAAAAATTGGCAAAAATTCCTAAAAATGCAAAGTGGATTAAGAATTTATCGATGGACAAATTTGATAATCATTTTGTTCCGTATGCAGCCGGCACTGTACAACCCCAAAACCATATCACAGCGCCCATCATGGGTTACTATTTACTTACAATAGAGAATTATCGGCCTATATTACCTAAACTAATTGCACATTTTTCGAGTTTCAATAATAAAACTTCTAAGCATGAAATTATTTATGTAGCACTTGGACTTAAAACATTTATTTTCTTTGTCGTCCGTTTCATACCGATATGTGTGTGTATGACTTATTTATCAATATATTTATGTACAGCACTGAAAGATGGTTAAGAAAAGGTTGCAGTTCTAAGTGAATTGAGTTTTGAGTTTCGTTGTGGTCATCTTTAGCTCAACTGAGGTCATCTTTAGCTCAACTGAGGCAACCATAAATTGTAATAACATTAAAGTTTCTGATTTGCACCTTTTGAATGTTTGGAGATATTGATTTGTTAGTCATGAGAGCGATGGATTTGTCAGTAACTTATTGACCAGTTCTCTGTAAGTTTGTTTGTGGTATCGTTGTTCCCTTCGCACATCTACCATTATACATTCACTTTGCACGTGTGCCCATATATACATATATACATAGATGTATTTTACTTCTAAGGGTAATGTTTCCCATACACTTCCTCCAGGTTATTTCGACCCCGGGTTTTATCTACCCTGGGTTTTATTAGGTTTTATATGCAATTTTCATCTGAAAATGTATGTAATCAATTAAAATATTGTTCATTAATCCATTCTGGTTAATTTAGGACCTTCAACTTAATTAATTAACAGAAACTCATTAGCACGGTGATAGTCTCGTCAGTCCCTGTGCCATTGAATAAAACCCAATAAAACCCAATGACACCCAATAAAACCCAATAAAACCCATTTAACATAGTAAAACCCAAATAAAACTCAGGGGTCGTTCTTTTTTAAAATAAAACCCAGGGTTTTTCCGAACCCTGGGAGTAATGGACACTCGGTGGCTCCAATGGATATAATTAATATGTGGGAATTTTCAAATCCGTTAATATCTTTTGATAATGCGCTATCCACTTGAAAAATCATGCAAGATATGAGAAAACGAGTTTAATTTTAATACCATATCTCAAATTTCTCTAAAGTTTTCGGTATGGATATTGGCTAGTCTGATGTCTGGGCGCTTGTATTTAATACGCAGCAAGGACCTCCTTAAGCAAAACAACATTATTGTGATTAGATTTCAAACATTCACGTCTCTTGACAAGGTCCGAAACCACACGCAACGTCCACAGAATTTAATTATTTGATGGAACGGATGGTTACGGAACCAGGGTTCCATATGAGTGGTTGTGTATTTTACATTAATTTCATCGAACGAAGACGATGAGTATATTGATATAAAAGTGGAATTTATGAAACCATGCATTATATTATAAATATGCTAGTAACATAAAGTGTGACTTTAATCGCAAATTTTACTTTAGGTTATCTCCAACTCTTAATGTGCGTTGCTTAATTTTATTGTATTCCAACCTATAACGTTAATAAATAAAATTGAAAAACTTCTAAAGTGAAGTGAGTACATAAATGAAACAAGCCACCCCCGCCACCCCGACTTTTTCACCTCGCCGTGAGCCAAACATTTCCCCCACTTTTGGTGGAGGACAACGACGTTAGTGCTGCGAATGTTGTCCTCCAACAAATGTTGCCTCCACCACCCCCACCCGTCCTTTATGCTGCGTTGGCTGAGAAATTTAATGACGCCCTTTGGACCTTTCCCATCAAACAATGCCAAAACTCATAATGCGAAAAAGTCCGCCGAGTTGAAGGTTCGACTAATGCAGTAGATATCGAATTCTTAAACAATTAGATATGAAAAGTGGGAAATATTGGCTCAGGGCGAGGTGAAAAAGTCGGAGTGGAGGGGGTGGCTTGTTTCATAGTTTTATGTGCACTCACTTCACCTTAGAAGTTTTTCAATTTTATTTATTTTATAGTTTTAAAGGAATAGTTTTGACAGTCAATAATTGTTTATGAAAGCATAAATGTTGTTTTTGCATAACAACTCTCAAAATTTATGGTTGCAAATAGCAACCATGTACCCACACCAGCATAAAATCGTTTTATTGTAATGAAATTGCCATTTCTCATCCGATTTTAAAAATGCTTAGCCCTTTCTGGACTAAATCGACTATGCTCTACAATATTTTCAATTATACAGCTACGTGGGTGCACCCCATCATGCATTTCTAGCGATTTTGAAATTTCATGTCCAGCGGAGCTACCCGAAGGAGATTGAATTTCGAAAATCGTCTCGCAAGCGCCTTAATTCAGGTCCGTAGTTAATTTTTGTTTGAAACTTTTTTTCTCTAAAATGCATGGTGTGGGCTGTGCAGCTGCGGAGAAGTTTCGAGGGGGGGATGAACGCATGCTAAGGTGTAACGTTGCTATGGTATTTTCACCTCACCTTAGAATTATGATTTTGAGACAAGAAAATACGACTATTAACGGGCTTATTAGGGATATTATACATTTGTGACTGTAACTGATAGCATGCCGTGTGTTAATTAAATAACCAGCTCTAAGTGCTTTTTTCAGTAGTGTGTTATGTAACGTCAAGTCAAGTCAAGTCAAGTAATCCTTTATTCAAGTGTCAACAGATATCAGTTCATTACAAACTGGTTTACAAACCATGACACAATAATGCATATATATTTATGGAAGCAAAACTAAACTACAATAGAGGAATAATAATATGTCTATAATTTTAACTTTAACTACGTGGATTTCAGTTCAATTACATGTATACTTCTCGAAGTTTAATTGCATAATGTTTCCGTTCAGAGTTATTCATAAAGTAAATGATGGACTCTACGTATATTGGCTGGAACTCTATCACTCGCTCTTCTACATTTCTGCAGTAGGTTGGGGAAGGGTTTTTTCGAAGTGAGCATCATCCAAAATTTCTTGCGACAGATATATGGACTATAATATACCAAAATCTTCGTAATTTCAAGGAGAATACGAATCTGTAATAATATCAGGTCGAGACAGGACAAGTTCTATATATTTTTAGCAATTTATTTATTTTACAAAATATTATAAAATACAATAAATACATAAATTATCAAAATAAATAATACATTATTATCATATTACATGCTGCATACATGAGACGGTGATAATGTTAAAGTATCCGGTTTTACCGGTTTTCGAGTAATATATCGTAAGGTGCAAAGAATTATGAAGATTCAGCTAATATCAAATTAAAATAAGCGAATTAAATTTGAAAAACATATTTAGAAATATTTGCATTTAAGGAGATCATGTGGTAGACCCGATTTATGTGAAATCAAACTAATAATAATATGAGCATGTCAAAATACAATAGTTTGGTGAGCGAATTATTTTGTTGCACATATGTTCACATTTGACATTAACTACACGAAATGTGCAAGCTACATCAAATTCCGCGATTTACACCCACGAGTTTATCCCTTATGCAACTGCGGAAATGTAGAAGAGCGAGTGACAAGATAGAGTTCTAGCCATTATATTTACGGTACTAAAGTGTTTTCAAAATTTGGTCGTTCTTATGCATTCCTATGCAAAAAAATGGACCAAATGGTTGAAGTATAATTTTTATTTAAGCAATATGGCTCGAAAAGAATGAATAAACAAAATTCGACCTTCATTGATTGACCACTTCAGCCCTATTACGACGGCGTAATGACCATAGACACCGGGTACGACACTGTGGCGTATGATACCTTGACGCTGGATACGACACTGTGGCGTATGATACCTTGACGCCGGGTACGACACTGGCGTATGATACCTTGACGTCGGGTACGACACTGTGGCGTATGATACCTTGACGCCGGGTACGACGCTGTGGTGTACGATACCTTGACGCCGGGTACGACACTGGCGTATGATACCTTGACGCCGGGTACGACACTGTGACATAATGACCTTAGACACCGGTTACGACAGCTGAACACCGGGTACGACACGGGGTGTCGTATGCTCCTTGGCGCCCATGTGTCGTATCCATCAAAAATTAATTTCCAGCGCAATTATAACAATTTGGGGCAGCTTCTACCGAATTAGACGACATATGTGACCCCCACTGGTTTCGATATTTGTCGATTTGACTAATTTTCGAATTTGGAGCTAGTTTTCGTCAAGTCGATTATGTATATAGATATCAAGTCAATTAGACAACTTTACAGAGTTATACTGCACTCGGAGTCGGAGAGACGGACGGACAGAACGATTCTATAAGCCTTCGCCCGGGCTAAAAATTATTAAGCAAATGTTCCCATGATATCATGGACTCTAATACTTAATTTTATAACTAACGACTTAGTTAATATGTATTTTTTTAAATTGGCATGCAATTTGTTTTAGCTAGCTCTATAGTTAGCGGTAACAGATACAAATAATGATTGAGGTGCCAAAAGTTTGCAAAAGAGAAAATATTGCCAAAAATGGCCAATTATGTCAAATAGGATACTATGTCATATATCTGCATCGATTTTAATTAAAAATATGTCTTCAATTAATTCCGTCGGCATGCTTTCCTTGTGCGATATAGGGCTTTACGGCCTGATTTTTGTCAGAACCCAGGCGTCAAGGGATATGAAAGTGCAAGGTTTCTAGGCGTTAATTGTTTCGTAAAGGTGGGAAATTTTTGGTTGTTCAGGTGTCAAAGGTCCCCAAAAATGGGGTCCGATAGGGCTGAATTGGTTAACTAACAATGAAGCAGGACAGAATATTATTGCGAGCTTAAAAAGCGATAATACCTTGTTTATAAATGTATTTACCAATAAACTTAGCAATACAAAGTTTGCATAGTAAGCGAGGTTTACACTGTGTAAATAAAGCATTGATATATTATGTATTAGATTCAAGGCGGATACATGGTGTAAATAACCATTCACACCAAGTATCCGTCAAACAATTTTATTTGTAAAAGTAAAATAAATATGCCACAATACTTGTGTTTTTAATTAACACACTGGAATCTGGAATAGAATATTATTCAAAATACAAATTGAAAAAGTTTAAGAATGTCAAAATTTAAATTGTAAAACCTATCAGTGCAGTGCTTGCACAGCGCAAACCAGGCTTGTCTAATTTATAATATATTCCACTATAATTAAAATCCAACATTACCAACCTACACCATTAACCAATAAACACATTTCTTCCACATAAATAGAAATAGCTAAATCACACATTACACTTCTCAATTCATTAAAACACTTTAAGGATAAACAATGGGACACAACTAACTACATTTTATATCATAACTTCAATTTTCAATTTCTTCTTCCAGGCTACCGTAGTGTATGCAACTGCAGGCATCGTTTTCCCAAATTCTTGCAAAATTTTATTTAACAATTCGTCAAACAAATGTACATGACAACATTTAATTTTAAAGATAATTGGAACAAATTTGTATCTCGTTGCCACCGCTTTTTCTCGGCCCCCACATATCACACCCAGCGCCAATTCCGAATTTGGATGGACTACACGTGTTTCTCTCTCCTCTCCCACAAATTTCCAGAAAAAAATTAATTTTTTCGTGGAGATGAGTGGGAGTGACACTGAAATTGTGCTGGGTGTGAACGGGGGGAGTGCACTTGTGTGATAGGGTGGGGGTGGAGCCCCTACCACCATTGAAATTCTACATTCACTGTAACATATGGCCACGTAGGTTACAGTGTGTATATAATATGGTATAACTATATTGTTATTTATTATTTTATTTGCAGGGGGGTTGGTGGACAAGGTACCCGCAAGCAAGTGAGAGTGGCTTTTTCCTCCGACCCTATGTTTCATGTGGGGGTAATGGCCATCCCATGACCTTGATGGGTGTCGACCTCCATTGACCAAGCCTGAATAGTATCCCTCAGATCACGTGGCCAGTGACCCTATGATGGATATTGGTGTGGGGTGCCGGCGTCGGCATGGGTGTCGCGGGCGGAGGTGGTGCCGGGGGCTCCGAGATGGATACTTGCAGTGGCTGTACATCGATCCATATGCATAGCCCTCTTGTGTCCGGACTGGGACAGCCTGCGGTTGCTCCTTCTGCCCGGGTGCCCCTGCTGCCGAGGGCACCACAGCCACGGGAGGTGACAGGTCAGTGCGGTCGAAATCTGGTATCGCGTGCGTATAGCAGGTTCGTGTTGTCTGTTGATAGCACAATAATGGTGGCGCCCAGTGTACAGGGGAGTCTGCAATAAGCCATTTTAGCTTTCGCGGCGCTGGGGGACTGGTCCTTCAATGACTAAGTCCCCCACCCCCTCCAATACATACATACATGTTGTGAATTTTGTATTGACCATCTTGTAACCGTGTTACATGAGGTCAAACCTGATCAGGTCAAAGTGAAAAATTTGAGCCAAGTATATCTCACTTTAGACGAAAGCGTGGACAAATTTGTTGCACTATGAGTATCGTATCGCAATCCAAAATTCAATAATGGATTTAAACGTTCGCCTTCTGATTTCAGTAGGTAATACAGAAAGTTTTCTAAATTGATTTGTGTTACCTCGATGCCATAATTGATTCTGGTTTCGTGTAGATGATAACTGCTAATTCGACTTATCTGGTGATCATCTTCCAGTTTCAATTTTCGGCTACAGAATTAAATGTAGAACTAGATAAATTCGTAAAGTAGATAAAACCGTAAAGTAGATAAATTCGAGTAGAAGTAGTTAAAAGTAGATAAATATTTTCTTTAAAAATTATCGTATTTCTTTCTAAAATTTACCAGAATAAATCCACTTAACGGAGATGCTGTCATGACTGTCAATACCCTTAAATTATCTACTGCGACATAATGTTTTTTATTCTATTCAGCAATTAACTTAAGAAAGTAATTATTTATTTCCGAGTAGTGCCAGAAAAATGGTAGTTTAATGTGGTATGCGATTACTACATGTAAACTAACAATTGGCATTTTTAATCCAGCAGATACTTCCATACTCCTGAATGAGTTATCAGTGGGTATATCACATACATGCATACATTCACAGAACAGAATAATAGCATAACATCAAACACATATTATGTGAGCAAATACAATCTGAACTGCTGCTTGATCCATCCTAATTTTGGATAAGTAAGTGTATAACACTATTATCCATTATTTTAGTACACTTTTAATTAATGAAATATTCCATCCAATAAGTTGTTATCTTTCTGAAAAACTGAATTTCAGTTGATAACCAAACGTGTTAATGATCCATTATTAACTGCGCAATACTCTCTTATCAATTTGACAAGATAAATGAATCCAACTTCATCCCTTATCCTAACAGTGCTTTAGTCGTTAGTATGAGCAGGAATACCCAACGCATATAAATTCCAACACCCTACATTTAATGTGAATAAAACAAAACGAATTTTCTTAAATTTATGTACAACATAACAATAAAGGCTGGTGAGGTTATATCAATTATGAATTTGATAATATTGATCATTAATTGTTCGTTCAACATAGGCCAAAATGGAAGATTTGTCCAGCACGAATTAAATCCATACAAAAGCTTCAATGGCAAACAGATGAAATTGTTTGTTGGATAAGTTGTACAAACGGCAAAACCTTACTCAATCAGAGTGAAAGCTTTTAAGAATGGAGCAGAACAAAATTACTACAATCGCACAAATACTGTCCGACCGTGAGGATATATTCAGAGACAGAAGGAGATTACATGATGCATTAGGGTTGAACGGCAGCGACTATCATGAATGGGATGTGAAATTGAATACTGGAGTTTTCAACCGATACGATGTGTTTACCAGAATAGTAAATGGATGGGTTAGTCGCCAAGGAGATGGGGCAACGATTGCAGCACTTCAGTCTTGTCTACGAAAAATGGATTTTGTTGCTGAAGCAGGTAAGTAATTTGTACAGTGTCGAACTTTACTGATTTATTCCTCTCAGGAAAAATTATTGTGCAAAAAGTTATTTAAATTAGAATTGCTTAAATTATTAGATTATCATGAATTGTTTTGTAGACTCTTTGGAAGGGATTCAGGATGAACTAACTGGTGGATGCACTGCATTTGAGAGTAATGCACAATTAAAAAGCCCTTAAGTTGATGCATAACCCGCAAATACATATATAGTGAACTACATAAATTATTTTATATAGGGAAACACAGAAACCACATAAACCTTAACCTGCCTACCATCGACAAACCAGATGCTTCTTTTACTGGCCGTACAGAATTAATAGCTGATATCATCAACCACCTAACCGCCCCTTGTAATGAGGATCACCGCATAGGATTCCCATTGGTGATTCTTTATGCACTAGGAGGATTCGGGAAGACACAATTATCCCGCAAAATAGTACTGGAAACACGAAGGAACAACACATTCACAAATTTTATCTGGATCACTGCAGAATTTGAAGACGGAATTAAGCGGGATTTGTATGATATTGCAAAGGATCATCTACACATTGAACCGGCCCGGTCAGTTGAATTTGAGAATTTTTCGGAAAACGATTTTAATAAGCTTACAATTAAGTTCTATTCAAAACTACAATCAAATGGTTCCTTAATAATTTTTGATAATGTCGAATCTTTCAAAGTGCTATTGAAATACCTTCCATTAGATCAGGACACTGATGTTTCCGTTTTGGTTACGTCTCGAAGAAAATGGGACGATAGGTTATTCCAGGATTTAGGAGAAATAGAAAACATCCCAGTTAGTTTGCTACTTCAAAGTGATGCACTAGACCAAGTTATGTACATATTACGAAAGTTTGGGAAACACGTTCGGGACGAGGAATCTGTCCAAAAGCTAATTGAAACATCCGGCAGAATCCCTCTACTTTTAAATTTGATGGCGTCAACAATTGCCAATTTTTGTGATACAAATCCTTCCTATTCTATTTTAGAGTATTTAAAACAATTAGATCCTAAAGATGTCATTGACATTTGTAATGGTGATGGGGACCTAAAGTTTCAGTATGTTAAAAATCTGCGGCAATGCGTTTCATGCAGTGTAAAATGTTTGGAGGGAAGCAGCGAGCTAGGGAACTTGGCAAAAATTATATTTGATTATTTTATGTATTGCAATATTGAGCATTTAGAAGTTGAAGAGATTCTAAAGGAAAATGAGCAAATTATTAAACAGGCTAGCAGTATTGGGATTAAAATGCAAGGCAAAATTGCAACACAGCAGGTGCTAAGAAATGCGCTCAATTTATTAAGCAAGTTTTCGCTAGTTGAATTAATTCATTATAATTGTAAAAATGTAACTCATTATAATTGTAAAGACTTACTTACGAAAGCAGTTATTCATAGACTCGTACAAGAAGCTCATCGCAAAGCATTGAGTGATTCAGGAATAGAAGAGGCTATTTTGAAAGAAATAATGGATATTTCCGGGTTAAACCCAAGTAATACACTTAGGATTAGATACGATTCCAGATTCCGGGCCAAACCTAAAATCTGGAGTTTCATAGTAAAGTATCCAGATTTAGTTACAAAATATTACCAAAAGAGTGACACTTTGCAAGATATCACGGTGCATGACGGAAGCGTCGAGACGGTTAGAGCACTTGTTCAAAGCATTGGGTTGGAAAAGTTGGCAGCCGACCTGGAGCAGATTAATGTGCTACACACTTTTAGTACACGCTACCGCGACAAACCAGACGCCATGAGTTTAGCATTGTTTCGTGATAAGGTGGACATTGCTAATTTCTTTATTACATGTGGTGCGGTTGGAAAAAGCTCTAAATGTAGGGACAGTTGGGTGTGTTCCGCTGTTAAGTATGGATCCTTGGATATTCTACAGAAAATAATGAATCATTTTGGAGTTGATGCTTACCACATTGTTCGAACTGACCTGACGGAGTATGAGCACTCTGATGAACATTTGGGATTAGACGATTCAGGATTATACTTGCCCAATATTTCCCTATTGGAATTAGCAGCAGCTGCAGGCAGGCTTCCAACTTTAAAGTATTTACTTGACAATGGTGCAAATTATCTGCTTTGGCCATATTTACCTAAATTTGTTGTGAGGAGATACGAAGTAATGGAGATCTTCTTAAATCAGCCCGGATTTGATTTAAAGGCATACGAACAAAAAATTGGCACGAGCTTCATTTGTCAGATGGAGTTCTGGCTTTACAATGCAAACCATATCAAAAGTTTCGACTTACTTATTGCTCACGGGTCATCACCACCTTGGGTGTTTCATCCAGCCGATACAAGAACCACTATTCTTCATTATGCTGTCCAGTTTAGTGACGACCAATGTGTTAAGTATATATTGAATATGCATCCAGAATTGTTAGAAGTTAGAGACAAGTTAGGTAATACCCCGCTTATAATTGCAGCAGCCAGGAACCGTAGCAAGCATACTGTTGATATTATTGAGCTATTGCTGGTTCGAAAGGCAGATATAAATGCAAGTAATAATAACGGGATGACAGCCCTAATGCCAGCAGTTAAGCTACAAAACTTGAAAGTTGTTAAAGTGTTATTGCAAAATCGTGCGGATGTCAATATTGCTGATAGACATGGGGGCAAACCAATCCATTATGCTTCTCCCATATATTTCGAACAAGATGATCAAATTATTCGAATGTTGGTTGATCATGATGCAGATATTTATGCAACTGGAAATAAGGGTGATACTATTTTGCACAAACATATACAAGAACAAGTTCGAAAAGTTGATTTACTTTATGGTATAGAATTTTTAGTCCAAAATTGGCCACATTTATGTGTCATACGGAATAATGATAACTTTACACCGTTAGAATTAGCGCAGATTACACTTACTATTTTCTCAGACAACTTTAACGCAAAAGTATTCCAACTTTTGTCCTCTCCGAGTGAATAATTTCCGCAATCAGGATATTATACACATATCTCGAATTTTAAAATTTAAAATTTTGTTATAAATTCATTATTTCTGTCGTAGGTAGATTACCCAGGCCTTCACCACCACCCGGCATTATTATTTATTCTCAGTCAAAACAGAAGTTCACAGGATCAATATTCAAATGTTAGGTATTGGCAAGACAGGTTAAGATTGAATAGTTTCCGGAAAGGCCATTACTCTTTATTCGTCTTTCACGAATGTTCTCAAATTTGTTAGCTAATATTAGCTAATATTGGTTCAATAAAGTTTATACTGCCGTCTTCTTGCCTTTTTAGCCCGATCCAGGGCTTATGTACCCGTCAAGTTTAGGGCTCGCAATCCGATCCGAACATTATCCGATCCGGCCGGTCGGATCATATATCATTTGGGAAGATAAGCCAAAGAATGCTTAAATTCAATTTGATCATTTTTTAAATTTCCCGCCACCGCGCCCAATGCGCAAATTTGAATTTTGACGTTAATTTAAGCAATAGGAAGCCTCAGAATGCTTAAGTTCTGAATCTGAGATTTTTTTGGAGATTTTTGGGGTTTTTTGAGATTTTTGGGGTTTTTGAGATTTTTTGGGTTTTTTGAGATTTTTGGGGTTTTTTGAGATTTTGCCCAAAATTTGGGAGTATGTTCCCTTAGACCCTAGAATGCTTATGGAAAAAACCGCATGTCGAAATTATTACTGGTTCTTGAGTTATAGTGCCCGCGGACGGACGGACGGACAGACGGACAGACTAACTAACTGATCGCATGTAATACCTTGCGGTATCAAATAAGTATCTTGTGCGACTGGACCAGTACTCCCGCATATTTGACCCACAAAATTTTGTCCAGCTCCACAAACCCGTGCACAACTGGCGTCACATTGCGCCGGTTTGGAGGGATCGTCCATCGGCAAACTTGGCGGAGGCGGGCAGAATAATGGACTAAAGAGAGGACTTGGTGCCTTAATTATGAAATTAAATATATTAGGTATGAGGTCAAACGTGTTCATTGCACCCGCTATTTTACCGGTGCCCCACAAGGAAAGCCACACCGACAAAGACCATCAGTCCCTGAACATGTCGCAGTTGCACCAGTACCGCAAACAAATCCGCAATATGCATCACCCGGAACGCCCGGGAGCATGTTGCAATCTCTTATAAAAGTTTGTCAGTATACCTTTTTGCAAAAATTATATTATAACGATCCAAATGACTGATAAAAAATTCAAAATAAATTAAAATCTTACTAAATTTCGCTGCAATAATAATAATAACACATAAATTGAAATATATTTATTACAAATATTATATTTAAAATAAAGTTGATGCGCCAATATTTCTATAAATTTGCACAACATTATAAGTTATATGATGAAGAACATTGTGACAGACAGGAGCAAGTGACAGATAGATTCAGACTGATGTGAAAGAAAGAATGAGTGAGAATAAAAATACTAATGTTTTGTGCACCCTGTTTTATCACTCATTCAACAAAGGAGTACATTTTTTACACTTCCAATTCAACACGATAAATAAATTCACTGGGTGAGAAAATGTTAATGTTTATTTGATTCTATTACAATGATTCGTTATAAATGTTAATAGCACGGCACAATTATTTAAATCAAGGTTTTGCTAATATGTTCACGTTGCAAAGAAAAGGGACAATGAACATGATTTTGCATACCGGTACACAATAAATTACTTTTCGATAAAGAATACTTAAGTATGAACATGATCAAGGACTACAGATGTTTGCATTTATCTTTGATTTGTTTGTTTAGATATTTGTGACCATATTTTTATTAAACTACTTACACGAAGAAAAGGGTTTTGTAATAAATTAATTATCGGAAAGACATAGCGAAAGTATTATACGACACATAAATGTACTACAGTCTCCACACTTTCAAATAAGGGGATTATTTTATATTCGATTATTTAAGTGGGTAAATTATAAATTTTTACCAGTGACACACATTAAAGTGGGCATCAAATTGAGATCTAATAAATGAACTATACTATGTATGCATTGGTCAGCCATAAAACATTGTCATTGTTCCTCGTTCAATCTAGTACAACGAGGTGTAATACATAATTCCCTCTCTATAAGTATTTACATTTATTATTTTTCCGTTGACATTTTGTTATAGTAATAAGTTGCATCATCATTTTAAAGGGAATATTATAATGCATTATGGATTTATAAATTTTTACAAACACATATTGCACAGAATTTCCAGTTCTATCATGCTCATCAGCTTCTTGGTTAATATTAAATGAGTGTGATTTGGGTAAAATAATTAGTTTTATTATTTCGCTAATTTGTATTACTATTACTAAAATGCAGTATGATTCGTTTGAGTTTAACAAACAATATCAGTGTGTAATTGATTAACTATCATTCATCAATAGAATTTGCAAATTTATTTTATTTTAATTATTTCCAATTCCAGAAGTCTGATTCCTACATTGCCCTTTTCCAAACTCGTCGGAATCTCTTAATTGTGACATTACGATAAGCAACGTCATCAGAACGGACAAAACCTTTCCAAAACAATTTTTTTAAATAATATACATGATAAGAACTTTTAAACGTAAATTGGTCTATCATCCATACCGATAACATAAAACTTCTATTCAGCACAAAGAAATTTTTCGGTGCGATCATTAACGGGCAATGGTCCACTTTTCGTAAAAACTGATTTAGGGTTAGTGCTGCCCACTGTGGTGGTGGTTCACGAAAACGGAGTTTCTTTAATTATTTTTGTCAATGTTACGAGTTAAAGAA
>JAQFZJ010000921.1:0-14863 GCA_034695645.1 Folsomia fimetaria
TCCAAAACACTGAGGCCCCAGGTCGCCTTATGGCTCCCTGGTGCCTCAGTGTTTTGGTATTGTTTGAGAAGAAAGTAGTCGCAGCTTGTGTGCAAAAATAAGAGATTAAGATTTTTTTGTACAATAGATAGAACTGTTTTTTATTTCAGTAATTGTTTAATCCATGTAGTCATTTGACACCATTAACACTCCCCAATAGCAATAATCCGGGACGACAAGGTCCTCCGTTGCACGTACAATGCAACGGTTTTGGTATTTGCATGTTTTTATCAACTTCAGTTTGCTCCGATGAGCTCTGGAGAGGTAGCGATTCCAGTACTCGAGATTCAACATCACATAATTGTCCTTTTTGACGAATATCCCAATGCCTTTGTAGATAATTCCTTCTCTTCCGTTCTTACTGGTCGGTGTTTCTATTCATAATTTTAAATGTTAACAATCATTATTGTTACACATGGACTTGGGTAGGAAGCTGTTTAGCTATTCTAAGATGATTGTACAATTTGTGCAGTTCATCTAACAAACGTTTCAAATAGCGTGCTTCCATAACAGTATCATTGAAAACATGACTTCCTAGGCTGATATAAGTAGGGCCCTTAGGGCTCCAACTATAACATTTCAATCGGTGGTTACCGATCTGCGTGATGTAGTGATTGACATATTTAGAGGAATTACCAGGAGCTCTGCGGCCAAAATGGATCTCAATTGGCTCCTCATCACTCGAACTGGACTCGGACGAATCGTCCCCTAAAAACATTATATAATATTAATTATAACAATGCTTCACAGAATATAACTTTACCTGTTTCTGTGTTTTCTTCTTTCTTACGTTTGTTATTTGTTTCAAGTTCTGGAACAAACTTCCTTTTTTCTGCGTTTCCAGTAGTTCCGGCAGCTGATGTCTCAGAATCTGCAATAGGCATTTTTTGTTTATCTTCACATTCATTTTTTGAAGATTCAATACATATGACTCCATTCAACTCTTCCTTTTGATTTTCCTCACTTTGATCGTTTACAGTACTAGAAACAGGGTCCACCGGATTTGCAGATTGAACAGTTGCCGCCTCTTGCATCTCTGCATCGTAAATTTCCAATGTTTGAGTATTTATTTCAACAGCAAACTCATTGTTTTGTATCTCGGTGTCGCAAATTTCCAACGTTTGAGTATCTATCTCCCAAACTGAATCTGGGAACGGACCCTCAGGATTTTCTACAACGGAATGAGGAGGGCTTTGGGGTGAATCAGTAACATTATCTGCTACAGGAACGGAGAGGGTATCACTTCCGGAAATATTATCCATGTTTTCAATGCTTCTGGAAAAAAAAATGGAAGACGTGATCCACTGCAGTTCTAAAATACAACTAAATCAAATTGACCACAAGCGGTTCTTTATATACTGCTGGTATATTTAGGTGGTTCTTTTTTTTATATTAGCGTTATTGAATATATTTTTGAAAATTTATTTTTCGGGAACTTTTAAAACGAGAGATAACTCCTCCTCATAAAACACTCCACAAATGTCTTCATTTAAATTATTTGACAACAAATACGTGACAGGTTTGCTACTGATAACTTCACGTATTCTGTAAATCTGGTCCGAAAATGTTCGGGTATATCCTTTCTCGAAAGTTTTTTTATCAGCTTTAATTCGACAAAAGGAGCCCAACTTGTACCTTCCTTTCTTTTGTGGCTTTTCCAAATCTTTGTAGGAGTTCATCCATACATCCATTGCATTAAATTCATCAACATCCTTTGGAGCACATTTTATAATTCTATGAACTGACGAATTGTAAGAGTCAACAAAATCTTGTAAGTGAGTGACGTATTTAGAATTATTTGTGTAGGTTAAATATTTGTAAATTCGTCCTATTATAGTCCTGTTGAATCGTTCTACCATGGCTGCCTTCAGCGGTGAAAAATTGCTAAACATAGAAATCCTGTTCTCCTTCAACAAATTTTTGAAGGGCGATCCAAACTCTGTACCTCTATCAACTTGTAGAAATCTTGGTTTTCTTTTACTTTCATCTAAAATATTTGAAAATGCTTGAGCTACGGTGGGGGATTTCTTGTTCCGCAAACTTCGAACAAACGCATAACGGCTCAACGTGTCAATTACTGTCAGTAAATACTTTACTCCTTCATTTGTGCGACTAAATTTTGACACTACTAAAAGATCAGCTTGCCATAAGTAATCGATGGTAGGTACTACAATTTTTCGACGCTGGAAGTTATGACGAACTGATTTATGTTTTGTATATGTATCCTGTTGTTGTAAAAACCTTTTGGCTACTTTCCGAGTAACTCCTGTATTATCTATAAGTCTATTAACGCCACCAAAGCTTCCTGGATTTTTAGGATCATAGAAAACCTGTTCTAGTTGTTGTTCAACTGACATGCCCATATATTTTCTTTAAAGAGTTATTATATCTGTAACAAGCATTGTTATTTTGTATACATACACCAGATAAATCAATTCCATTTTGGGAGCAGAGCATTCTGCATTGTTTATCACATTCCGAAAAGTGAGGGAAACTAAAATTCGATTTTACAAAGTTACTAACAATTTTATCATTAAATTTTAAATCAGTAATTGAAAACGATCTAAGGGCTTTGTCATAAGATAGACTGTGCCAGCGATGTATTAAGAAATATAAGCAAAAGTTACCGCAATAATCGCTTTCGTTTGACTGAAGTTGATTCTGTGATAATTTGACTTTGTTACCAAATTTGCGACAAAATTTAATAAACTCATTGCCATAAAATTCGAGAGGCATAGCAAAACTATCAAAGAATTCGACAACGTTACTGTGAGGTGATTTAAAAAAACTAAGCCAATGCATACCTCCTTCTGTAGATGATTCATTGTTGCATATTATGGCAAAGCTGTTATCGCTAATACTTTTAAGTTGATCCTTTGCGCACACTGCTGTGTATATAGGAATAGTTTTCAATAAGGCATATCTTAACTGATATGAGTCCATTTACATTATACGAAGTTGACGAAATTGGTCTAATTCTAGGACTTTTTGGTGTTCCGAATATACCAACAGATTTATGGCCTCAGGAGTAGGATTTGAAAATTTTAGTTCAACTCGCACAGAGCCGCTTTTCTCTAAAGTTAATGTTGAATCCGATGCATTTTCTTGAAAAATATCAAATGCAAATAAAGCATACTGATCAATGAATTTTTTTCTATCGAAAGTCAACCCTTGGTCCTGTCCTGCAATCCCTAATGCACAGTACAGTAAATAATATGGCAACAAGCACATATTATTAGTAAAGTCCAAATTCATTCCTTTAATAGGAATTGGTACATTATTCACACAAAGTGATAAATAATTTAAATCATAGTGTTTGAATATAAAAGGATTTGAAGTGTATGCGCCTATAAACGCATCACTAGGTACCATGCACAAAACTATTCTTGAAGGCAAATGATTCATAAATATATTCTCCTCAACAAACGATTGAGTTGATTTAGGAATCGAAAAAAATTTGACTTCTGACTTTTTGAACGGATAAAGAGCATTGTGTCCATCAGATAGCATTCTCTGGTGGGATAATACTATGCTAGGGTAGAGCACGTGTTTTCTAACAAAAAAACTGGCATCAATAAATTTAACTTTTGGATTTAAGACAGGATCAGCAGGATTAGAGGATTTGTTATACAATAGTGAAAACTTATCTGCTGCTTTTGTTAAGCTTATTCTTACAGAGGTGTCGTTTAAAATATATCGGTGTTGGTATGCCAAATCAAATCGAAGTTTATCGATTAACTCAACTTGCTGTGATTTCGAAACGAAACTAGCGCGCCTAGCATAGCCTGTATTTTTCTTTGCATCAAGTACACCTCCATCAGTGTCCTCGTAGAATAATGCACATGTAGCTTGCGAATTTGTATAGTCTCTACCATATGTTAATATCGTTTCCAGGAATGCTTTGTAGCTGTAGCAGTTATTACTGTTTGAAACAGATTGATTGTTGATTGATACTTCACATTGCGAAAATAAAGAATGCATGAACAAATTCGCTGTGCTAACATCTGCCGCAGCAGGTAAATCGTTCCCGTTATCTGCTACAACTTTCAAGCGCAGCATGCAAAAGTGATCCTTTAAGTCCAAGTATTGTGATGTGTTGCCCACAATTCGAAAATCAATTTGAGCATCGTTGTCTTGTATATTTACAACCGGTTTATATTCTGCGTAGAAGCTTGATTCAATTGTCGTGTCTGTTGGAGGCAGGTTAAAAAGATCCGCCTCACCACGAATGGATGGTGATGAAAATTTATTTATAAGCGCCATTACCCAAAAATATCACACTTCGTTAATTGTTTTTTGGGAGTTTTCAGAGTTTTCTTCGTAGATTTCTTATTCGTCACTCCGCTAACTTTACTACGAGGAGACTGTTTCCGTTTGGGCGCTTGAATAGTACTAAATTTGCTCAACTTATTAGTACTGCTATTTAGTACATGTGAATTTTTGCAGGACATGCTCTTTGTTCGTTTTAGTCCAGCACCTGCTTGTGGTTTAATAACCCCCTTTGCAACGTTTTTAAGCATAGCAACAGCGTTTGATTTTAATGACTCTCGAACAGATCTTCCCTTGGCAACGTCGCTAGCGGCGTTTTCAATTGCAGCCTTCGCGTGTGGTAATACATACTTTGATAATAGAGGGATTGCATATCGTCCAATAAGACCTAGTATATTTCCAAGTCCAGCACCCCTTTGTTTATATCCAACAAATACAGGAAGACCTCGCCCTGTTTGATGCCTAAGAGCCATGTGATATTCGTCATGGTCAAAAATATGTATGTGCTTCATTCTAACGTTTACTTTTAGGTATAAAATGTGCAATATTCACAGAACCTGTGTCATTCCAACTGACGGACTATCTTCAAGATGTCTTTCTATTTATTCCTTCCATCAAACGTTAATCCTAGATATTTCCCTGAAAATCGAATATCATCATTCAAGGTAAAATTACCAAAACGTTTAAAGTTTGACTTTAATGAGTATGAAGTAGCTTTAACAGAGCTTTCATACGTTCATTCGATGAAAACATTTCTAAAAGAAAACGACAGGAAGGTTATACTTGAAACGATAAATCCTAATAGCAAAGTAACCTATAACTTTCTTCAAAGTACTGTTAATTATATTCCAAATATTAATTATTCTAATATTAATACTTTATTGACCGAGTTGAACAAAGCCTTACGTACAATGGGTGATCAGTTAGGGACTTTTGAATATAATGATATAACAAAACGCATTACTTTATCAGTTAATTTTGGCATAGTGATATTATCCCCAGCGTTAACAGTTAGTTTGGGGTTTACCTACAGTTCATATGACATGGGAGTGCATACAGGCACAAATGCTCCTGAATTATCTGGCGGAATTTATAATATTTTTGTCTATTCAGATATTGTTGAACCCCAGATAGTGGGAAATGCATTGGTCCCTCTGCTTAGGATTGTAAATATTCAAGGTGAAGAGGGTAGCACAGTCAATACAACGTTTCGCCCTTATTATTTACCAATAAGTAAAACCGACTTCAATACAATAGAAATAGTTCTATGCAATGAACTAGGTGAAGAGATTCAGTTCGACAGGGGTCAGTGTATTGTAACTTTACACTTCAAGAAAAAAAGTAAATATGGAAATTGACCAAAATCTAAGTTTTCGTTTGATAGCGCCCTTTACAATGGTTGTGGCTGGTTCAATGATGTCAGGAAAAACAGAACTTGTTAAACGTTTAATGCAAAAAGCACAAGATTTAATTTCGCCTCGACCTACTCGTTTTATTATATCGTATACAGAAATTCAACCTGCTTATAGTGACATATTGGACTCTGTTAGCAATGTGACACTTATAAATGGACTCGACTTTACGCTCGACGATTTTGATGGTTCTGAATATGTAGTACTTATAGTAGATGATCAGATGCAAGATACCGTAAAAAGCAGCAAAATCCAAGAATTGTTTACAAAAGGAGTTCACCATAAATTACTATCAGTGATACTTTTACAGCAGAATTTATTTCCGCAAGGAAAACACGGAAGGGACATCCGTTTAAATTCAAATTATATTGTTATAATGAAATCGCCAACATTTCCATTGCAGGTCGCATGCTTAGGAAGACAGCTATTCCCTCACAAACCACGGTTCCTAAGTGACGCATATAAAAAGGCCACAGTTACACCTTACTCGTACTTATTCATAAATTTGCATCCTTTATGTGAGGACCAACTGAGGGTTAGTGAAGGATTTATTGAAAAACAGGGTTTAGTAATATATACACCGGAATGAAATACATAATAGAATTTGAAGGATTTAATTTAAAGTTTGGATTTGTTTTCAAAGAAATTTCCATTTTGTGTTTAGACAATGAATCAAAATATTATTTTCTTCTGAGATCCCCGAAACAATTGCTAAATAGATTAACCCTAAAAGAACAAAAGGCTGTCCGATATTGTGAAAGAAATCTACACAGAATACATTGGCGTACAGGACGTGATACGTTCACAAAATTTAAAAGTTTTATTCATACTCTTTTATCGAACTCTGACGTTGTCTACACGAAAGGAGCTGAAAAACTTCAAATATTGAAAAATCAATTAGGGCTATCAATCAATAATCTACGAGACATTAATCAACTACTCTCTTATGCTCAAATTACCGATGATTGGACTGTCAAAGCCAGAGATTTAATCGACAAGCTAAATTCTCCTCCCTGTCCACTACACTTCCACAAGACAGTTGTCCATTGTTCAGCTATAAAGACGTTAGTTTTCCAAACATATCTAAAACAGGTCGAGGGGAATATGATAGCTTATGTAGTTCGAGATTCCCAAGAACACCAGCGACAATGAGTAAGTGTCTTCAAAGGAATCAAGGATTTTTAGAAAGTATTTCACATTGTTCAGATGAAGACAGAAAGATACTAATTGAAAAAGCTACACCTGATCAAATTAGAGCCCTAACAGAAATCGCACGAAATATTTTATCCGGAAACTTTAATGTACCCAGTACACAGTACAAAAAATTAAAGGAGCACAAGCAAAGTATTCGCAAACTTTCCAAACGAACCATCTCGCATAAAGTCAAGAAACATTTCTTAAAACAGGAAGGCGGATTCTTGCCATTTTTAGTTACTCCAGTAATTTCTGCTCTCGGAGCAATTGCAGGTCGTATTATTGGAAGTCAATTAGGTTTATGAACATGGCGAAACGAATGAAATTAATATCAGAACAAGAATTTGAAAGGATGCAAAACAACAGAATCACAGTTCCAAAAATTAAGGAGCACTTTTATCACCAAAAATCAGAAGGAGCAGAAGGACTTCTGGAAGCATCCAACATTCCTGACGATATCAAAGTTCAGCTTTATGGATCAGTTATGTCTGTTGTAAAACAACAATTGAATGAATTATTAAACCAATCTGTCAATGTAAAAATTACTGGCTTGGAATCTCAGCTGTTGCCGAATAATATTTCAGAAAGTTCCACCGCAGGGAGTTTTCGTACCCCTCTAAGTACGCCAGAGAAAACTGTCCAAAGTCCTGTGCAAACTCCGTCACATAGCCCAGAATACGTTTTTCTATCTGTCGCTGATCATTCCCTTTTGCAAACCCAGCCTATAAATATAAGGACTAAATTATACCATGTTATGAAACTGTTGAAGGCCCGAACCGATTTGATAAACTGGGATGATGACGGTCGTGTTACATTCTTTGGAACTGAATACATTCCAGACTCAAACATCGTTGACTTGTTAAACTTTGTAACCAGAGACCAGAAGTGGACACAAAATCCCTCAGGGATTAATCGATTTCTTCAAGTGTGTAAAATGACAAACCTACCAATCTCCTTGCTTTCAAAAGAAGCTAAGAAAGGATGGATCGGCGGTATGGAGTCGATTCCTGCACGCGAGACTACTACCAATAGTGCAGACAGAATGAATCATTTTAGAGATTGGGAGCCCATTCGTAATTTGGATATGTTAAATAGAGCTGACAGTAGTAGCAACACCCCTCGCCTACCCCAAAGTAATAGCAAAGTTAATTATAACAACCGAAGAAGACATAGAAAATGAGTCGGAGCATAAGCTTACATATGACACCTAAGAGGTCTCTCATCTTTAATCGTTCCATGAATAGTTTGTCTTCAAGGCTTAATTCATTTAAAAATTGGAATGGCAAACATCACTCTCCTATTCAACTAGCAACATGTGGGTTCTATTATCTAGGCTATGATGACAAAGTTTGCTGTTTTTATTGTGGAATAATTCTCGGACAGTGGATGGAACATGATGAACCTTGGGTTGAACATACTTTGTACTCGTCCTCGTGCTTTTTTCTTCAAATATCCAGACCGGTTTATTCGCAGGTAAAGCACTCAAAAAAATATTTAAAATTTGGAAATAAATATAGTTTTATCGTTCACAGATCACAAACGAAGATTCCTGTAATCAAACATCACAAGGGAAAAGTAACAAGCAAGCTGATGTATTAAGCGAGGACAAAACCTGCAAAATTTGTATATGTCAACAAGCTGAATTTGTACTCCTTCCGTGCTCGCATTTTGGGATGTGTGTTAGTTGTGTCACAACTCAAGATAATTGCCCATTCTGTAGAACGCCGATATTGAATGCATTAAAAATTTTTATGTAACTTTCGCAATGAATTTTGTTTTTATTGATGGTATTTTGTCATATGTAGTAATAAATGTATAAATTATGTACATAATATAAACTAGAGTAAATTACTATTTAAAATATCACGAACTCAAATGGGTAATCTAATAAAAATAGGTTAGAATCCATTATACTGTTTTGTAATGATTATGCGGTAAAGATGTTATTCCATTGGATAAAATAAATCGCTTAGAATCAAAACAATGCATAGCTACTTTTGTGAGATTGGCCGTGACTAATTTGTGGTTTTTTGATCGAATTTGATTCGACTTGCAAATAATTTTTTTCTGTTTGAATAGGACTCTTTTAAATTTGCGGTGAGACAACAAACGTTGTACGAGAGCTTTCTTAACACCTCTGGCAGCCAATTTTCGCATTAATGCACCCTCCATTGAATACATCTTGGGAGCTAGCCCAACAAAATTATAAATAATGTTACCTTTTGCTTCATCTTTCATTTTCCCTATTCTTTTCTTATTCCTAAGGGAAAATAAGAAGTGAGCAGGGTCATAGTCGCTAAAATCAAATTGATTTTGATGCTTTTTAAGATCTCTATATAAGTCATCTGTTTCAATGCAATAACATAAGCTGTCTGTATCTGTCACTAAAAATTTTGCGTTATCGCCATACCATGACTTAATTTTGTCATAGTGCCAGTGATACATGAATAATTTACTTAATTCGAGAACCGTAAACGCTGTATAAATAGGCTTGTCTAGAATGACTTTAGGCCTTTTACGGAACACCACAACCAAACGAGGGTGTAATATTTCAAACCTCTTAAAATTACAATGCCTGGATAGATATTTAAATCTTTCTAAGCTACTAACAATATTCACGTTCTCCAAATTTCGCACTTGCTGGGCGCTTTTCCCAAAAGTTGAATTCACAATGTTTTTAAATAAGGTTGCTTCAAATTCCGTTTTCGCATTTCTGCGAAGAAATGTATTTAAGAGCACGAATTTACGCAACCATGGTTTCTGCTTAAATCGAATGCAAGAGTGTACCCTTTTCAGAACCATTCCCCTTTTTAAATAGTCCTTTAAGTTGCGGTAGTGCAAGACGTATGTCTTTCTAGGCCCTAGATGAGGTATCAATTTTTTCGTACGATCAGAGTATTTAATTTTGAAACGCTTAATTAATTTTCTCTGGTATTTAGACAGCCGAGATTTAGGAATTGCAATTTTTTCTGGAGCGAGCGGGTATTCACAATGAGCAGCATCAGAGTGCAATATTTTTGGGTACTCTAAGTCTACTCGTAAAATCCTCCCAATACGGTCATTATCTTTCCAATTTAAAATCTTTTGTTTTGTTAAACTCTTTACATAGGACTTTGATTCCCATTTAAATGAATTTACAGGTAAATATTGCATTAAAGCTTCCCCATATAAATTGTTCTTGTCAATAAATAGAATGTACTTGTTCGGTTTGGACGGATCATACTCTTTCATGTAAGGGTTATTAGCCTTAGCGTATCGTCGAGATATCATAGATACGCCTCCTCGCATTCCCAACTCTATTAAATTATACATATCTTGATCTACGATCAGTTCCAACTTTACTTTTGATACAAAAAGAGCTGAGTCCCATGCATAGCCTGCCAGAGAAAAATATCGTACTGGATCGAGTTTAAAATTCTTCAGCCCTACCTTCCTGTAGTTTTCAAACACGCTTGCTAGGAGTAACGTATCTGTCAAAAGATACAGATCATGATAGTCCCCGAGATTATGACAATACTCGCTGAATATGTTTTTACCATATTTATAATCTTCCAATGATACAGAACTACTGTTCAAAGTACTGTAAAATTCACTTTGAGGAGGAAAATTTACTTCAGAGAACTTTTCCCATGAGTCCATGTATTCGTATGGGTATACACCCTTACGACATAACTTCATCGCTTTTCGTTTACCGAATATTTGGACCATGTATCTAAATCTCTTACAAAATTCTTTTGAGGATATACCAGGAGAATTAAGACTCTCTGTCAGAGTGTTCAGTGAGCCAGTTAGATGCATGAAGCTATCTACAAAGTAAAATTTCTGTGTTATTAAGCTAAGAAATTTTTCAGACGTGTGAGGAATAACGTTTACATAATCATCGCTGAACTTTTCAATGTTAGCTAATAGTAGAGAGCTATCATAGTTCTTGAAATTATGCATAACTACGGGTATTTTGGGATATTGAAAATAATCTGCATTGCATTGTAAATGTGCCCCACCCCTCCAAAAACCCGAAACTGGGCAGTGATCACGCACTTTAGTTTGGCTTGCAAGGATAGGTTGCTCGCAAATATGACATTTTTTACACTTCGCAAATTTCCGTTTCTGATGTTTTGTTAAGGGTTTCATAGGTTTTTGATAATAATTAGCATCAATTAAATTGGCAGAAATTCTGTCCAATTCTTTGATGAATTGTTCCATACAATCTTTCTTTCTATAAACAGTTTTCAATATAACTTTTTTCTTTTTCTTGTAGCTATCAACAACTACAATACCAAAACCAGAAGGTTTGTGATCACTCAAAATTTGTGAATTGCCTGGGCCTTTTCTCGATGCATCTGTGCACAAAGCTTCAAAATCTGCATAAATAACAAATCTGGTTTTTAACTTGCGTGAATAATTCTCAAACGTGCAAGTAGGTCGGTCTGCGCAAGTACTTTCTGGCATTACTACTTTCTGAGTGGTAAACTCTATGCAATACTTCTCATGATCCTCTAACTTTTCGGGAGTGAAAGTATTATAACAGTTATAACAGAGCAAGCGTTTATGGCAATTGTGGCTACCTAAAAGTCGGGTAATACCACTTATGGACATCCAATGCCCGATGCCATTATGATGTTCCTGACAATACAGTAAATTAATTTTTTTTCGAGATTTATCCATGTGAAATATGGATTTATATTTGATATTTAATTCCTTCCTATCATCAATACCAAATGCGTATATTGCAAATCCATGGGTCTCATTCAGCCTTTCAAATTTTGCCAAATCTTTTGTAGTAGTTGGATAGGAAATACCCGAAAAGTCATAAAGGTTTTTGAATTTTCTGTATTGGCTAAGTCGCCCTCGATGTTTTGGGGAAGCCTCCTCATAGTGCATTAAAATCAAGAATGCCCACACAAAACAATCTAGTCCGCTATTTTGAGGGCTAATTATAGCCCTTTTGTTTTGAAATTGTTTTGGAACGGGTACAAAGCACCCTCCTTTAAATAATTCAAATCTAGCAATGCGAATGTCGCACCCCATGATTTTGTTTAATTTCCAGCCTGAACCATTTCGTTCAAAAATGTCGATTTGTTCTCTGATTTGCAATACGATTTTCTTAAGAACCTTTTTTACATACAAATCATTTAAAATGATTTTCATATTGGAATTCATGTAAACATGACATTCTTCTAATTCAATACCATCATAGAAGTCATGTTCTCTCACGAATTCACAAAGTATGCTAATTTGTAATTTGATTGACTTTCTGTTATCCAAATAATATTTGAGAATATCTCTGATTTTCTGTTCGTATCTATTAATGTAATGATTGAGAGATGGCGTGTTTTTATCAGGCGCTATACGGTGACGAAAAGTTTTAGCATATCCTCTAAATGCTGATATTTCTTTGAAAGGCTTTATGTATTTTTTTTGTACATCGCCCATACCTCTCTGATTGTTAACTAGCTGATGCCTGTGTTTGAGTTTATGGGCTGCTAACTTTCCGTTGCTTTTTGATTCATATTTACAAAATAAGCAGCGGTGAATGAGATTAAGATGAGTTTCTAAACTGCTTTTCTTTTTAAATGTTGCGTGACAAAGTAGACAGATAATTGGAGTATTTCTGGGTTTCTTCTTATGCCATGCGCTATGAGCCCGTAACTCTCCTGCAGATGAGAAACGCTTCATGCATAGGAGACAAAGAAATTTCCGTCCAGAATTCGTATCCTGTAAACATTTAATAAATGTCAACAAAATCACTAAAACGCACAAGTCCCGTGACAATACCTTTGATTGATTTCTAGTGAGACTTGAGTTGGTTGTAACCTGTGATGTAGGTCGCAGACAAACCAGAAGGCCTTTATTTTGAGTGGTGTGATGATTCAGATCGGTAATGGAGAGAAATCGCTGATTGCAAACAAAACATATGAAATTTCCCGTCTGTAAATAAAAACCACAAAATAATTCAAAAGTTTGTTCATTATTAATCTCATTTGCATTATCATAACTGTCGTGCATTTACTTTATGTCGTTTTGCATTCTGCGAAGGCGGTGAAAGTGATCTTCTACGTTTACGATGATGATTCACATGTGAAGAAAAATCATCTTTGTTAAAAGTTATGTATGAGCATGAAAAACATGTGTACTTTGTGATGTTTTGCATTTCGGAAAAATAGCAGTTATTTTTCTGAGAAAAAAGATTTTTATTAAAAAGTTTCTGGTACAAAATTAGTACGAAATTAAACACCTTTATGAGCCTTTATATAGGTCATCCAGATACATATATCTCCAGGATTTTTTTTTGCACGAAAAATCTAATCATGTCAACAACACATTCTTTCATATCATTTTTATGTTGCTAATACAAAGGAACACAAAGAAATAACGTCATACCATCTACTAGTAATCATTAAGGGCAAAGATCAACATGCTATGAGATCATCCGTTTTATTACAAAACTATTTGATACTACATAACTAAACAATTAAACATCACACAGAAACAATATCATCGCATTTCTCTGGACTGATAATCTCAGATTAATGCGTCATAAATATAACCAAAGATCAGCAAAGGTCATGGGAAATAGCAGATACCACAAAAACAATTATTACTATCGATCAAGTTTACAAAAATATTCAGATTTTTATAAATAATGCGATAAACACCCTCCTATAAAAAGCGTCTATTAATCGATATGCATACTATATTCTGAAGTCCATCGCCTGTGGGACACTTCTCTTATTCTGGAAATCAACAAAGAAACAATGGGAAAACGTAAGTTTCTGAAAGAATTATTTCCTGGAAATATTAAAAAATGTTTTTTAATAATGTAATCATATTTTATATGTGCTGTTTAGGATCACGGGAACCTGTCCTCAGCTCGTCAGAGGAGAGTGAAAGTGGAAGCAGTTCTGAAGAGGAATGTTCATCATCATTGTCATCGCCCTCATCGGACGAGGAAACTGAAAGTGAGTACGAGCCGGAGAGGAAGACAGAATCCAAGAAAAAATCCAAGAAAAACAAAAAAAGCTCTCGGGATTTATTTGGTGGTACGTGAATTGTATATTATTATATGAGTTGATTTTGTAGCAAATTGATCGAAATTTATTATTCACATATTTTACTTTGTATTTGCAGACAAGGAAGAGGATGGTGAGAAGAAGAAGAAGAAGAAGAAGAAGAGTGACTCTTCCAAGAAGCGAGCCAGGGTAGAAGAAAACCCCACGTCGTCAGAGAAGGCCAAGAAGGTTGCAAAACCCAAAAAGGATGAGAAGGAGCCCACTAGAGCCAAACGCGGAAAGGAGAGTGTGCACGAGGAAAAACAATCATCATCTTCAAAGAAAGGGACCCCCCAGAAGTCTGCATCCCCGAAGTCTGCTGACGCTGTTAAATCAGGTACGAGTAATCTAAAAGTGAGGAGTTTTGCTCCAAAAGATGAGAATGTGGAGACAGTTAACAAGGTTCATTGGGAGGGATCGCTAGGAAGCGACTTTTCCATAAAACTACATACTTGGAGTGGGAACTCCAAGGGTTACATAAATTTCCGAAAGGGGAGGGGCGTAGGGACCAATATCCCCGCAAACTTCTACTGGAGGTTAATGAGAGCATTAGAGGCAATGGCCAAAGACAACCCTCATCAGATCCCTGGTGAGGATGAGGATATCGTGGACTAGGGTAGATCAATAATGACGAGAGAGTAAAATGAGAAATAAACTACATTTTCATAAAGTCTATAATTGATAATTATATTACTACCATTTCTACTGAATATGATTATTATTTTCAGCGGTTCATGTTCATATTGAAAAAAAGAATGAACTACCACCCGTTCATTTTCACCAGGTGCATCCACTCGCATTTTTTCCTCAAAAAGGATATAGGGGAGATATTGCATACGATTTATACAGGCACATAAGAAATTATCAATTAAATTAAATTTACTTAGCATTAAAAATTCC
>JAQFZJ010000922.1:0-14858 GCA_034695645.1 Folsomia fimetaria
CAAGATTAAGTAGTTAATAATTGGAGTCGTTGTTTATAATGAAGGGTTTTGGATGGATGGACCTTCTTCACATGTAGCCCGAGAGTCCCTTTCTGGGAGAATGTCTGGTGACAGTAGGGACAAGGATGGCGAACTTTGCGATGAATTTCGTTCAAGTGTTTCGTCATGGTACTCTTTTTTGTGAACTTTTGATCACATTCTGGACAAGGGACATCCTTCAACTTGAGATGAACCATTTTCTCGTGGGTTTTCAGATCACCCTTTCGGGTGAAGCATTTGGAACATTGGTCACAAGAGAATTGCTTAGGGTTTGTGGTGTGAAGGACTTTGTGCCGATTTAGGTGATATTTTTGGTGGAATTGTTGTCCACACTGGTCGCAGCGGAAGGGTTTCTCACCGGTGTGGACAAGGAGGTGTTTCTCAAGAAGAGAAGGGGCTGTAAAACGTTTCCTGCAAAAATAGCAGGAGTGTTTCCATCCCTCTTTAACTTTCGCTTTCTCTTCCGGAGTCAAGTGAACAAGACGATGTATGGCCAAGTGCGACATGTAAGGGAAACATTTATTGCATTTTGGGCAGGCGTGATTTTTCCGGCTAATTTTTGAATTGGTGAGATTCTTCATTTTCCTTGGTGGCTTGCGTTTTCTGCAGGGCGGAATATGATCGGGAGTTTTGTTGTCTGGAATTTGAGGGTGTGATTCGTTGAGATCTTCAGAACCCGGCGTTGGAATTGCATCATCCAAACAACACTCCATTAATTCCTGCTCCTCCTTCTTTATTTTTTGAATAACAGCGCCTTCATTTTGTTCTTTTTTCCAGTGTCGCTTCTTTTGAAGAACGTAGTCCACAAAGTGACCCCAATCCGTGTCGTCCATTCGATCGTAAAGTTCATCAATGAATTTTTTCATGCAGAAAATTCTGTGTGCCTCCTCATCTTCCAATTTCTGCGCAGGTATTAACGAGATGAGAATAATATGCAAAATAATACGGACCAAGTAAATTAAAAGAAATTATTGTAAATAAAACTCACCAAATTTGAGGGAAAACTGTCCCTTTTGATTGATTTACTGGCAGAAAAAGGGAAGGACGACGTGTCTTCTATTTTGAACCAAGATGGCTTCATGTCGACGGACCCAACCTTAGGAAGACAAAATTTACATATTTTATTTGCATGTCGAACATTGAATAACTCAATTTGGATTATTCTCGCTATAATATTATGATTAGTTCGATTGTTTCCCTCACCATTTTATTCTCGTCCGCATTTGAAGGTGCCTCTGTATTTATATCTTGCGAGGAGCCTTGATTTGTCCCTTTTGAAGATGTCCCTTCATCCTGCATCTCGGCGAGCCCTGAACTGTTGTCATTATCCATCTTCATCTAATCCTCTATACGAGTTTTCTGTGCTTTGATAATATCACAGTACTCTCAGTAATTATGGTGGATACGCGCAAATTGAGTTCAACCAAGGAAAGTTTCCGTGTTCAAATGCAGAACTTTAAACCATTGACTTTCCCTTGTTTAATATCTAAACAAATCAAAAATATGAAGTGAAGTCTGAGCTGGAACCAGAAATGATCTTTTTAAGTGATACAAGTTGTGCCATACAACTAATCTTAAGAAGTTGATTTACGTTCTACAAATCTGCAGATTTACCGGCTGCATTATTGTTTGCATATCGTCTATGCTGGTCTATGCATGATTTAATTATGAATCCATTGCCCCTGTATCTCTTAGAAGGTGACCCCTACTGCACTAGGTTTCAGCAACAAAGAATTCCGGCTGCAAAGCTGGAAACGAATGAAATGAATAAGTTAACCGCATGCATTCTTCAATAACTCACATTGATAAATTAATCAGTGAATCTGAACAGGATGTAAGAAAAGTGGAATTTTTGTGCATTTGGACAAGAAGTTTTTTGTGGATTTGGGAATATTATAATGAATGAAATCTCATAGATAGGTAAACAATTTATCCAGCCAGGGGAATCTGTCTTTCTTTTGAACATGAATCTTTTGAATTAAACCAGATCTACAATATTCAGTACGGTCCAATTTCATAATCTCGCATCAAGAAGAGTTGCATATAATGTGATTGAAAAGTTAGTATACAATGTGCTATATATATTATCCATCCAATTTACTTCTTCTGTGGATTGAACACAAACACCAAATAATATGGAATTTTTGCAAAGTCTTCTTTATAAATTTTTATTCAATCACAATAAAAGAAAAGAAAGAAGTATAATAATAATAATTTTAGAATTTAGCAATTAAGTAAGTAATTCAACAATTATAAATTGTTTGTTTTTGAGCATGCCACGGATCATCATCATCATCATTTAAAATCATCAAAATTTGTTGAATCATCCACTTCTTACAACCACTTCCATTTATGAATCAGTGGTTCAAATGAAAACTTGTCGGGCATTCCGTGATGTGGTTGGTCTTTAAAGTCAGTCTGAGACCATTGGAATGGGGGCAGGGGATCGTATGCTGTAAATTCAATTAATAATAATTAAATAATATTTATAATTATTATTATTATTAATATAAAAATGCCCCACCTGGTCCACCCCACGCGATGAATTGTTGCAACAAGAACAAATCCAAGTTGGTCATTTTCATATCGGTCGATCCAGATGAACGATGACCCAAGAGGGAAATTGGGTAGGTTCCGTTCACAGGGTTTAAATCGTTCCGGGAGGAAATTGCATTTTCTGCAGAACTGTGCAAAAAATAGGAAATTAAATCTACTCTAATTTCGCAACTATTATAATCGTAATTCTCTTACTATGGCGGAGTGCAATTGCATTTAGACAATGGATCATTTGTGTAATCGTTATATCGCATGAGTTTCATCATCCCATCGATGTCTTCCACGTTTCCTTGATCTCTTGCAAATATTTGGGCGCGTGGTGCTTTTTGATAGGAGAAGAAATCGCCATACTTTTCGACCATTTTTGGAGAACCACTTGATTCAAAGATGTCAGTGAAGTAGGGCGTGTTGTATGAGGACCAGTAGCCTTGACTTTTTAGTACAGAGGTGACATCTTTCGCTTGGATTTTACCTGGAAAAAAGAAATATTAATTGCAAATTTAAAAAAGAATGTATAACTATTTCCAATTTTACCCGGGAGTTGTTCCAAAACCCATAACAATCCTTTATTCAAAGGTTTAGTCGGCTCGAATAAATTGTAGTTGAGAATCATCCATTGATTGTTGTATGTGCCTGAATTATATCTGCAATTAATGCGCATCATTAGTAATTATAAAATATTACACATTTTGTTAATTATCAATAATAATTAATAACAAATTAACAACTCGCCTTGAAAAATATGTCGTCCAAGACTGACCATCCGTCGCCAATCTATTAGCTACCATCGCTGGAACAAATAAGAGCATTTTTTAAATTAACAATTAGTCATAATAAATAGTAATCACATACCTCTTAACCCGGCAAACAGCTATAGAATTAAATTACACAATTGCATGCATTAGTAATTATGTACATTGCAAATACATTTTGCATGCGAATTATTAATAAATGAATGCTTACAGAATTCGTCGGCTTAATTTTAGACCAGAGATCCTTATTATAATTTTCAATTGTTGTCTCCGTCACCAACAAACCGGAAGAGAGGATGTACCAATCATCCATACTGTGAAGCATTCCAGGATATGACGAGAAAGATATTTCTGCCGCTGGAACAGTTGGACTTCCGGCCTTGGCAGACGTCTTATACGCCAAATTGTAGCGTTTGATTATCCTCAACATTGTGTTATAGCTGCAACCACAAATTTATCCTTGTAAATCAGACTGTAAAAGTGTAATGCAAAATTTGTCCACGTACGGTGCCCAAGTTACATGAGACGCATAAATGTCACGGTTCCCAATCAATTTAATTAGTGCGGAACAATGTCCACTTCTCGGCATCAAGTCGGCACTCGGATTTGGGTCCAAAGCTGCCGATAAATCACCGAAGTCTTCCATAATGTTAATTGTTCTGTAAAAAAAGAAGACAGTGATAATATCTTATCCACTCGGATCTTATATCTTCTTTTTAAAAAAATAACCCTTACAAGAGATCATCCCACGTCAACTTGGAAGCCACACTACCATTCGCTGCTTTATGAAAACCGTTAAAAAGCCCTTCAAACTGGTTAATGAAGAGGTTCACTTGATGCCAATAGGGCGCCGCGGATTTATACTTTTCTGCCGCATTCGTCGTCCAATCCACGTTTTGCTTCACATATTTTCGTATGTATTCACACACTTTGGGCTTATCATCGCATGCGTGCTGCATTAAAAATTCAAATCAATCAATTAATCGATAACCTGTTAATCAATTAATACGCATGCACCTACCTCAACCGTATTTCGATAAAAGTCGTAAATCAAATCTTTCGTGAGATATCCTTCCGCCATGCCCGCCGCATAGGCTTGTTGCTCGTCAGGCCATGTTGGTTTCGACTCCACTTCAACGAATGCCCATCTGCATGCATAAAACGTTTAGAAATTGCAAATTTATTAATTTGCGAATAAAATGCATGCAAAATGCAAATACGAACCCCGTCTTATTCACGAAATTCTGATAGCGTGCCTTCGCCACCCAGTCCAACCCTCTCGGTTGAGTAAGATGCGCTGCAAATATCTGAAATCGCAAAATGCAATTAATACAAATTAATTAATTAATTAATTAGCAATTAAGCTTACCTTGATATCATACCCAGTCTCATTTGACCAAGTTACATACGCAAACTTGGAGTGGATATGTGGTGGAGGTTTGTTAAACTTGTAGTGATGATAACTCTTGTCCCCTTCCTCCCATTGATGCTGCTGCTGTGATGGATAAGGATGGTGCAAGTGTCGCTTCTTATTCTTGTACCCATCCGACCCTTGGATAAGCAGTATCCCTCCAATCACGACCACGACGAGGAAGCGGCCCAACATCGCAATCGTTGTATTTAATCTAAACTAACAAACAGTTATCTCAATTAAGAAGTTAAATATTTCATCAATCTCTAAATCTCCAGAACAGACCATCAATCACTACTGCACTGAACATGCATGAACCAACTAAATGTCACACAGATTGAAATTGAAGTCACAGTTTAGTTTTATCCACTTATTGTGCAGTCAATTTGATCTTGTATGTCAAAAGTCATGCGGGTGGGTGATACAGATAAATTAAGGATGATAATAATTACTATTCTTAATAATAATTGACTCCAAACTTCATTAGTCAAAATTAAGTTAATCTAAATCTTAAATATAACCTCTCTTCTGTCCACTTCTTCTGTTCATTTTATAACATATAGCATAACATAACTAAATACACTATTATTTTGACATGCCATGTCACATGTATAATATTATAAATTATTACGCATACACGATACGAACTATTCTATCACATGCATATTCTCTTCAGACAAAGCATGCAAATCTATACAAAAAAATCTAGTTTGGATAACAGAATGCAACAAGTTGTTCAACCAGGAGTGAATTAGTGTTATTGTTACCTTACCTTATCGAATTCAATTGTTATTATTCCGGACTTAATAATCCAATCCTCTCCTTCAATCTCAGTTTCCTTATGGAATGGACAACTCTGCAATGCACATAAAAATCAACCACTTGTTCTTCTATCAAGAAAAAGACCGGACCATATACGACAAGAAGCTGGAAGAAAGAAGGCAAAGAATTCTGGAAGGAATGAAATGGATAATCCTGTATTATAAGATATACGGATTAGTATGTATGTATGCATATGTATTATGTGTATATGTACATATATATAGTGTTGGAATAATACCTAGGTATTAATATCAGAGGGGACCAAAAACTGGACCATGATGCAGTCCTGCTCAAGAAAGAAAAAAAGAGCTCATGAAATCTCCACCACCACCGCAACCATATATCAATCCCCATTGCACAAATAATTTAAATTCCATTATATTTATTCCATTCACTTATTTATTATTTATGAATTAATTATATCCTCCCACTTTTTTTCCTGATTGAGGAGTATAAATATTCAAGTATTTTATTGCAAGAGGCCAAAATTAAGATTAATAAAATGTTAATTATGATTATTATGTGTCATCCAATTATATTATATTCATATTTATCTTCATTGGTTGGTTATGTATAAATGAGATGATCGAGATTCTTTTAATGAGTGAGTGGGTGTGGTCACATCATATCCTTATGCAGTGGCTGCTTCTTTGGGTCGAGCTGTTCATTATGACAGACAGGTTGTTAGAGCTATATATGGAATTATTAATTTATGGGTGGGACATTTACCTGCACAATCTCCCGGATAGAATGAAATATCATCCACCGCAAAACCACCATTGCTTGCCATCCCCTCAATAATTATGGAGAGGGGGCGACTCCTGCGCAAAATTCAAACACCGAATTGAATTACAATTAAGTAAATCTCTCTTAATTAATGTAGCTTGTTAGTTAGTTAATTAAGTTACCCGTCCAACGCCACCTGCGCCGGTTTCCACTCCGGCCTAGCCACATTAAGATGTGCTGCTGTCAATTTCCACACCTGTCTCCCACCACCCCCACCGTCTCCTTCTGTATTAGCAGCACTCTCCTTGCTGCCCCCTTCCCCCACTAAAATTCGCAACTGTGTCGTTTCTCCAGCACCAAAGGCGGCATACCAAAAGGAGAAACAAACCCGATCCCCGGTTGCTGGGAGGGAGGAGATTAGTCTGACTGGGGGAGATTGGGTTTGAGAGAATATATCAAAATACACATAACCCACTGGAGCACCAAACGTTTTGTCGGGTAGATTGGCCGGTCTTCGGGTAATTCTAAAAAAAGACATATAGTTCAATGCTACATAATACATATTGTTCAGTGAGAGAGCTGGTCATTGACCATCCTCCGTCACCGGGTCATCAATTTTTTCCACGTTAATTCTTTGACCTGACCCAAGTGACCCAAACTATCCAAATATTTAATTTTTATAATAAAAATCACTCCTCGGACATACGTTGCCATTTCCCAACGGAAGGATCGATCCGAGGATGAATTTCGCCATGTGCATAAATCTTTCTCAAATGAACATTCACCCGCGGAGACGTAACCACTCATGGGGACGGCTAGGGTGGAAAATAAGGGATTATTCTAGTGAGTTTAGTGATTTACCTTCTAAATTGTACTTACTTGTGCAGTCCCCTTCAAAAAAGGCGATGTCGTCAATAGCCACAAATCCATTAGCCCTACTGGAACCACTGACCCCTTCAAAAACGACTTGAAACAATTCCTGTTCCATAATCTTAGCCTGTGCATATTTCCAGACGGGAGCTTGTTGGTTGTATAGTCGCCAAACGGGAGTCATAACTGGAGGATGGAACGAGTTGACATCATTCTGTATGGATGCACCTGGTGCTGCCACCGTGTACACTTTAAGTCCACCCAGGGAAGGGCCGCTAGAGTCGATGAAGGGTTCATACATGTGATACCAAAAGGAGAGACATTTCGGTTTGGATGACCCGTTTATAATGGGCGACATCATCCATGCCCGATCTCCGGCGCGTTGAACGCTGACTCCGCTTAACGTCATGAAGTTGCCTGTGATGTGGTGAGGTGGTTGGAGTTAATTATTGCAAAGGTCAAAGGTCATTTCATATTTGTACCTGTTGAAGCACCCAAAGTATGATCTGAAATTGGAGTGCGTGCATTACTCCCCAATCTCCGTTCCCAATCCATTTCATCCGTCCTTCCTGCAACATTGGCCCAACCGCATTCGTCTATTTCAAAGGTACAGTCACCCGATAGACCAGCCGCGGTTTGTGGTGCGCCTTATAAATAGGACACATCAATGTTGATAATCCTACAAAAAGTTATCACCTTATCCAATAATTCACTTACTTGCACACGGCCCCGGAGAGAAGGAAATATCATCGATAGCAATATCCCCCAAATTATTACGACCAACTTCCCCCTCAAATAGAATCTTGAATGAGGTAAAAGACGAGATGGGCACTATAGTCAATAATTTACTTACAGTAAACTTGACAAACGTGTTAAAAAATAAAATTGATAAAAACGTACGCTGCCCTTGATACCAGGCATTGCCCGCTTCCCCCGATAATTGCCAACCAACCCGTTCCTCCCCACTTTCTACGTCATGCAACAACTACGCAATACAATGGCATAATACAGCATTAATACAAAATTAAACATTTAAGATTTAAGATTAAGATTTGATTTAATAAGTATACCCACCACTCTCAAAGTTCCAATCCCATTGCCAAACATGTGCGTCCAAAATCGCATACAAAGCGGTTCATTTCCTTCTACAATAATTATCAGCCAATTAACCACACCACACTCTTCCTTAACCACACCTCTACAAATTTCAACTTACTCGTGGAAGAAAACTCCCTCGAAGACAACCTCGCCCTATCGCCCGACCTCCTCGGGAATTCTGACGTGATATAAGCATACCCACCCGAATTGCCGCCATGTGTATAACTCGCCCTATCCATGACGGGACCCGTACTCGGATTTTGACTGCCTCTCCCCAACTTCCAGTCAAAGTCGTCATCCTCCCTTTCATTTGTCCAGTCGCAGAATCCTCCATCAAAATTGCAGTGACCTGGACACGTCGTTGCCTGGATACGACAAAACGGGTGTTCTCAATGATAACATAACTTATCATTACAGATAAATAGACTTACCGTCTTGAGCATGACACTGTCTAGGGCAATATAGCCACGGAAACGTCTCGTCAATTGGGCCCCATCGCGAGGAATGCCTTCCAAATAGAGTTGATGTGGGTGTGGAGATGTGTACACGACTTCCGCCGTTCGCCACACGCCATCCGTTGAATCTCTAGTTTCCCAGAGGACGACATCGGCCGCATGTTCATTTTCTCGGGAGAGTGTAGTCCCATCAAATATGTAGCGTCCACCGGGGGGATGAGTTACGGGGTGGAGGAGGACTCGCAGCTTTTCGGGGGAGAGGCCATCCAAGGCGTATCTACATTATTTAATTAATTAACTCCTAGGTACTACCTATAAATTAGGTACATATTTGATCGTATTACTTGAAAGAAAGGCACGATCCATCCGCCATTGAAGGGGAAAGTAAGGGTCCCTCCAACACCGCACTTTGAGACGTTCTGCCACTGATATTCGGGATTTGGGAGGTTTCAAATACAACGTAGCCCCCTAATTTAAAAAAGTGATATAAAATTGAAATCCCTTAAATTTGACATTTGACCTCGCAGGTCACATAATTCAACTCACCTTCCTTGTCATCATTCCCATCCTCCACGGGTCCCCCCAACCAGTTGGCATTGAGTCCAGAAGAAAGTGCAAAATGTAGCGAGGACAGATTTGAATGTGCCCAATCGCACAAATCCAGAGATCCCGCTTGTCCAAAACCGCACGCTTCACCTCCTCCTACAAGACGGGCATAGGATCGGATCCACCCCACAACCACGCCTATTTTTCCGGGCAGGTAGTGGAGGGTGGGAAGGGAAGGGTATAGGTTAGACAAAGGTACAACTACGACTGCGACTTCACCACCACACCATACCAGTCAGGTATGATGTGGTGGGTGCAGTAGTGCTGCCAGTATCTTTTGCTCTGCTGGGACAAAAAGTACGGGGCACACAAACTATAAAACTTTAAAAAAACGCTTACCTGGAAATACTTGTCGTTCCGACCGTGCCCCCACAACTCCTCCACGACTCACATTATTATTAACATTATTCCCCTCTGCCCAACCACGCCCCACAATTGACACGAACAAAATAAGAAGGAAGAGAAAGGTGGGTACTGCGTCCATTATTCTCACTTTCTCCTTGTATGATTATTTGTATGGTGTGGGTCGACAGAGTGCTTGGAACGAAATGCGGAACGAGGCCAAACAACCAAGGCAGTCACTAACCCCCTTTATTCATCCAAAAAGAAAGAAGGAAAGAAAGCAGAAGTGGTTCCCTCCTTGTTTTGTTGTGGTCCACCCGTAACCTGGCACCCGGGTTCTTGCTCTCCTTTTATTTCGTGTTAAATAAATGCATCCGCTTTTTACTCAAGTACTGCAACTTCGAACGAGTCACCACTACCATTACTTCCGGGTCTGCAAGTCTATTACCACGATACAAACAACTTTACTTTACTTTCTTTTGACTTGACTCAGAAAACTCAGAAAAGAAAGAGAAAGAAGGGAAACAATGCATACAAATACAAACAAGCTCAGTTGGATAACATTATGAAATTATTAAACGTTGTGCCATTTTACTCTACTCATTTCTCCGAAAACTATGAGGGAAGCTAAAACCTACACAGTACAGTGTCGCCAGACCACGCTGGCCTGGCCCCCACGTCTGCATCGATTTGTACTTACTTACATATTGCATATATCTTACTTGATCCAACCCACCCATGGCCAGACCAACTAAAAAGGCACAAAAACACGTATTATTGTTATTTTGCCCATGAAGTCACTCACTCCATTTCATACCAAACCAAGCAAATAATATAACAGAAATATAAATCAAACGATTTGATTCAAACATAACCAAATACGCCCACCTATAAAAAGACCAAATAAGCTTCATAAAATCCTTGATTTGATTTCTTTCACCCACGACCTTTCTTTCTCCATCCTTCATTACATCATTCCTAATTAAAATGCGCACTTATAAGATTCTAATCAACATTTATAACCTCTGATTTTGTTAACCTTTTTTGACCTAGACCTAATTTTGTTTCAATCAACATTTGTCGTTGAACTACATACTTTGTAGCCTACAAATTGATTATCTCAGGGCGAATTAAAACCTTCCCCTTGAATTATTCTCTGCCTTCTTACAAAACTTAGGCCCACATGAAATCGTGTATACCTACATTATCCGCAAAAACAACTTTTATTCCATTTACTCATTTACTCTCAATTCAAGATAATCGACAAGATCATCATTCTTATGCTATTGTGTCCTCCATTGTTCTCCATATTATAAAAAGAAATAAGATGACGATGGATGATTCTAATCTATTCTACGACGCAAATTGAGAAAGTTATTAGTTGAGTTTAGTTAAAATATAGGTATTTGAGAATTTGTCAATATTTGTTCATGTCAATAATGCCATCAAACTATGAGAAAAGATGAAGACAAAGGTAGAACAGATCATGTATTCTTGTACCCAAAGTTACAATAATGTGAAATGAGTAACAATTAATAATATTAACTACTTTCATAATTAAAATACTCCTTCCTTCGTCACAGTTAAATATTTTAAAAATACTTATTAACATTTGACCTGTTAAACGATATTTTTGCATACTGGTTTATGCTAAAGGACTAAATAAATAAATTACTTTCGATGCAGAAAAAAAGTATTTGCAAATTCTATACTGCTTAAAGCCAAACAAAATATTATAGAAATTATAATAAATAAATTATGATTACGACCAATAATACTAGTAGTTACTAAAGAAGTTTGGATGGATGGGCCTTCTCCACATGTCTTCCAAGATTCCCTTTCTGAGAGAATGTTTTGTGGCAGTGGGGACAAAGATGGCGAACTCCGCGATGGATTACGTTCGAGTGTCTCATCATGTGACTCTTTGTAGTGAACTTTAGACCACATTCAGAACAAGGGACATCCTTCAACTTGAGGTGAACCCTTTTCTCATGTCTTTTCAGATGACATTTTTGGGTGAAGCATTTGGAACATTTGCCACAAGAGAATCGGTTCGTGTGACGGGGTTTGTGCTTAGTCAGGTTACTCTTGTGGTTAAATTGTTGTCCGCACTGGTCGCAGCGGAAGGGTTTCTCCCCGGTGTGGACAAGGAGGTGTGTCTCGAGACGAGAAGGGACTCTAAAACGTTTCGCGCAGAAATAGCAGGAGTGTTTCCATCCCTCTTTCACTTTCGCTTTCTCTTCCGGAGTCAAATGAACAAGACGATGTAGGGTCAAATCCCTCTTTGAAGAGAAACATTTCATGCAACTTTGGCAGGTGTGATTTTTTCGGCTAATTTTTGAAGTGGTGAGATTCTTCATTTTCCTTGGTGGCTTGTGGTTTTTGGTAGGCGTAATTTGATAGGGAGATTTGTTATCTGGAATTTGAGGGGTTGGTTCATTAAGATCATCTGAATCGGGCGTTGATATTGCGTCATCCAAGCAACACTCCATAATAACTAGTCCCTTCTCCTCCTTTACTTTTGCTATACCAACGACTTCACCTTGTTCTCTTTTGCAGTGTCGCTTCTTTTGTAACACGTAGTCCGCAAAATGACCCCATTCCGTGTCGTCCATCCGATCGTAGAGTTGATCAATGAATTTTTGCATCTGCAAAATTCTGCTAGCCCCGTCGTCGTCGTCCAATTTCTGTACAAATATTCACGTCATGAGAATTCGCAACATAACATGGCGACTAATGAATTGTAAACTAATCTCACCAAATTTGAGGAAGAGGGGAAAGTGTCGCATTTGATTGAGGTACTGGCGGAGGAAGGGAATGATGACGTCTCTTCCGTTTTTAACCAGGATGGCTTTGTTTCCTGAAAATCAATCGAATTATTCCATCATGGAACCAGTCATAATTGATATATATATTACATTGGAAATGAATCATTTCATAACAAATCTACATAAACACTACTCACCATTTCATCCTCACTATTGTCGGGTATTTCCTCCTTTACATGTTGCGCTATCCTTTTAGTTGTCCCCTTAAAAGATGTCCCTTCATGCTCCTTCTTTGCGAATCCGAAGTTGTTGCCAATATTCATTTTTGGCAAATCCTTTAAATTCACATCTTCATGTTTTTTTATTGGCAGTCTCCGCCCAGTTGAATTCAGACAAGGTGAATTTCCTTCCATAAATGAAGAACTGGACACGAATGACTTTTCCATATGTCACAATTAATGATGACCTCAAAAATGGCCTCAAAAATTCAAAATTTTTAAAGCTGAATTAAAAATTGAAATGAGGAACAACAAATGGAGTTGAACTGAACAAGTGTGGATGGAAGTAGAACATGTGAGGCTGTCAATAATACAAATTCGCAATCATGAACTCATTGACCATCAGACATGCAAACAATTTGGATATCAAATCCCAACCTGAAGAAAATGCAAATCAATTCCTTCTTTATTTGCAAGTTTATTATATCACCACATCTTGGAATTATTATTTACACTTATGTATGTACATATTTTATTCAATATTACACCAAATGCATTCATGCATAAATTTCACACTTGCGACATTTCTAAAATCATGCTACTAACTATATACATAAATATTAATTCATTCAGTGGTTCAATCCATCCAAGTTGATTAGTCAATAAAGATTGAATTTTTGGTTTTAAAGAAGCATGGATTGGGATGATTTAAAAGATTATTTGGATGTGTGCAAGCCGCAATTTGTTATTCTTCTCACTTCAACAAATCATCAATATAGCGGACAACATTATTATTGCCGTAAAGGTCACACCGTGTCAGAGCGTTTGTGTACATGAGAAGGAAGACGATTATTTGGAGACGAGGTGTCAAAAAGACGGGAAATGCAAATGGTAGATTATTAGATTGCAGAAATTTATTGTCTACAAACAATTCAGTATTGCAGAGACATGAATTGCAAATTGTTATACACTTTATGTTTAAGCATGTGATCAAACCCGTCAGGAGTTATTATTCTGATTTTTAAATTGTCAATTTCTTATACAAAATAAATAAGTAAAAAAACGAAGATGAATGAAAAGACCACCACTGCTAACTTGATGTTGCATATACTACAATCTAGAACATTAACCACTAATCCGAAAATAATAATTATAATAAAATTGGAGACGCGTAAATTTAAGAATTATGAAGTTGAAAAGAATTATCATTTATTGTCAAATTATTGGAATTATTTTACCCAAAAATTGATGTTTTAATTTATGGGCAGGTAAAAATATTTTTATACACTTATTAAAATTTTGCCAGTAAAAGTTAAATAATTTTGCAGACTGGTTTATGCTGGAGGGATAAATAGATTAGTCTCGATAGATATGGGTCTCGATACAGAAAAAAGTTTTACAAATTCTATACTGCTAAATGATTCATAAACCCAAACAAAATATACAAATTATAATAAATAAATCATGATTAAGATTAAAAAGTAGTTACTAAAGTCGTTTTGAATTAAGAAGTTTGGAAGGATGGGTATTCTTCACATGTCTTCCAAGATTCCCTTTCTGAGAGAATGTTTTGCGAAAGTGGGGACAAGGATGGCGAACTCTGCGATGAATTCTGTTCAAGTGTCTCGTCATGTCACTCTTTGTAGTGAACTTTTGATCACATTCAGAACAAGGGACATCCTTCAACTTCAGATGAACCATTTCCTCATGGGTTTTCAAATGACTTTGTCGGGTGAAGCATTTGGAACATTGGTCACAAGAGAATTGCTTTGGGTTTGCGGTGTGAAGGGCTTTGTGCAGAGTCAGGTGACTGTTTTGGGTGAATTGTTGTCTACACTGGTCGCATCGGAAGGGTTTCTCCCCGGTGTGGACAAGGAGGTGTCTCTCAAGAAGAGAAGGAGTTTGAAAACCTTTCGCGCAAAAATAGCAGGAGTGTTTCCATCCCTCTTTCACTTTCGCTTTCTCTTCCGGAGTCAAGTGAACAACACGATGACGGACCAAGTGCGACATTGAAGAGAAACATTTCATGCATTTTGGGCATGTGTGATCTTTCCGGCTAATTTTTGAAGTGGCGAGATTCTTCATTTTTCTTGTTGGCTTGCGTTTTCTGCAGGGCGAAATTTGATCGGGAGCTTTGTTGTCTGGAATTTGAGGGTGTGATTCGTTGAGATCTTCAGAATCGGGCGTTGGAATTG
>JAQFZJ010000923.1:0-14855 GCA_034695645.1 Folsomia fimetaria
TTTTTTAAAATAAAAATTCAAAATGTTCTACCCACATTTGATAAACTGAAAATTTTTTACTCCCCCACCCACTCTGAAAACTACCCTCGGTTTCTAGGTGTAGAAACTCTGGTGGGGCCTTGAAGTTTGATATTATGATGATTTATTTTAAGTCCACCAACTTATACACAAATCAAGAGTGTAACAATAAGCCAAGATTCCCATTACCCCGTTGGGTCCAACTTTTACGACTGCGTTGTTTTGTTCCTGTATATTGCTGGAAACTGCAATCCCTAAAGGGAACAAATATTATGTAACTATTATTATTCTAGATTTTGTGCTAAAAAAATCAGATGCGATCAGGTTTTACGATTTCGGATTCAACAAAAAATGGATGGTTAGTGGATGACACGATTTATTTAATATCTGGTCATGGAAACGTGGTATTGGCTTCCAGTAGAAAAAGTAAACTTTTGTATTGTGTATATATTTCGTGTAGAGAATTTTGTACGTTTTCATACTAAAATATTGGACCTACTTGGACCTGGTCGGGATTGGAATGAAGTTAATTGTAGGAGTTTGTTAATGACGCTTATCAATGTGCAATGTTTATGCTTATTTGTTATAATATCGAAAAAAATCGAAACTAACGATCAAGAAAGGCATTATTTTTATATAATAATGAATCTAATAAGCAATCAAATATGATCAACTCAAATATGGAGATAAAATCAAATATTCATGTGTTTAATAATTGCAGGCATATTTTCCAGATTCACAAAGCATGAATTTTAAGGATTAAAATAAACGATTCCGGTCAGAAATTGCTCTTGTTTACTTCCAGTAGGTGACACCTCCATAGTGGGGTGAGGCACCTGCAGAAAATGTAACGTTTTTGGTTTTGGTTATTATGTAGTCGTTATATTCTATTCAATTTTATTACCATGGACAGCATAACCCCCACCACCAGTTGGGACGGCATAGCTGGATGCGCCATAACCATAGGTCAATCCAGGGTAGACGAATTGAGCAGATGCTACAGCGATCAAGGCCAAAACGGCGAGAAGGACGGCCTTGATTTATTAAAACAAAATAAAATAAAACCCTGCAATTATTCCAAGTCAGAATTTGCAAAACTCCACTTACGAATCGATGCATGTTTGAAGACTTGAAGATTCGTTTGAAGATGAAGGTTTGGGTTTGTAGTTTATTGACGAATGAGAAAAGGTGTCCACTCTGCCCTTGTATTTATACCCACCCAAGTATGGCCCATATTGCAGTGTTCCACTTTTTGCTCTCTGACATAACTCCAGAATTAAATGAAGACTTGGTTTTCATACAAACTTATATTACAATCCATTATTCATTACATAGTAAGAGCCACGCCCTGGACTGGACAGGCGATTGCTAACATATTAAGAATTGATAAAGACACGTTCAATGTTGCCAAGTTTTTTGTACACATCTTTATCACACATGCACACGAACCAGGTTTAAAATGATGATGACCAGTCTCAATTTATTTTGTAAACAGCATTTGATATAAATTTTTATAATGCTTTCTTATCTATACATGAACAGGATCCAGTTTCTTATTATTTCTCCTTTCTAATTTAATAATAATAATTTAAGAATATCCATAATGATGAATTTTGACTCAAGGATTGAATAACACGAAACTATTCAAGACTGTTTCTTTCTTATTTATATTCATAAATGTTAAACGAGTGATAGGATTGGTGTGTGTGTTGTGAGGTTTGGTTTTGGTTTGGCAGATGGGTGGAATGGAATGAAATGGGATGATGATATGATTTTGTCGGAGTGTGGTGAAGGTCGTTCACAAGACGTAGTTGTAGGCAATTCCATTATTCCATGCATTACATTACATAATATAATGGTATAAATATTCCTGTTTATAATGCAGATATAACACACTTCTAATTTGTCCAAAGTCCACGTCGGTTGCATTACTATTGTAATAAAGGGCTAAATGATGATTAATGACTTAGAATGATTATAGGTAGCACAGAAGTATAAGCATAACATGACATATACCTACATTTGTATGAATCTTGGCCTTTGCAAAATAAATCAAATAGTATTATAAGAAAATAAATCAACCATCTCAGTCAATCATATTATTGCATACTTGACGAAAAATAGATACCGCATAATGTAGAACCATACACAACTGTTCCCGACTCCAGACTGAATAGAATGGGACAATAGCAATAGCAGACTATGTACATTGTTACCCGAACTGGATTCATTTTATTGATTAATAAGCCACTTTGTAATACTGAAGATGAGCAAATTCCGTCCCATGAAAGTACTTTGAAGCTTATAGATCTTCGTTGTATGCGAATCGGTTATGTGTAAAGTGATTGGATTGTCGGTTCAGAAATTTGTGTGTACATCGACATGGAGGTGGCGTTCTAATAAAATAAAACTATTACATTCTTATCTAATTTAGTTTTACCACATTCCTGAAAAGTGGTGCATCATTTTCTTTCATTATACGGAAAATAATGGTACGGTGTATTTCACAGGGTTATTATAAAGGTGATTATAAAATCGTTACTGATTCCGAATAATCTAAGTGGGGACAAATAGGGGAATTTAAAGCATCATTTTGAGTTTTTGACAAAAATGAAAATGGGACCATCAGTACGAAGAAGTTGGGAACAGTGATGTGTTCAATGGGAAAGTTTCCAACTCCGGAAGAATTAGAGGGAATGATAATGGAGGTTGATGGAGATGGTGAACATCCACGGTGGAATTTGAGATAGAAATTTCTTAATAAACTGTCTTAAATGAAAAGTTAAGAAGCGGGTCAATTGATTTTCAGGAGTTTCTTTCAATGATTTCTAACCACCATGCTAATCGAGATGAGAAGATGGAGATGCACGAGTCGTTCAGGGCGATGGATAAGAACGGGGATGGATTTATCACGGTGGCTGAGCTGAGACAAGTTATGGCTAATCTGGGGAACCAGCTACGAAGACGTTCAGGAAATGAATTAGGTGGTGGATCAAGGTGTGACGGAAAAGTCAATTTCGATGGTGTGTCAATTACAAGGCTCATATAGAGAGGATGGAAAAGTAATATATTGTAATTTTTAGATTTCAGAATTTTGTGCAATAGTCCCATCAAAATAAGGTTTAAATAAGAAAAATTCCCGCAAAGCTATAAACGCTAGAAAATTTATTTTGGTTTATAGGGCGGCTAGTGAAATCACATGGCACAATTAAATTAAAATGATCCCGACCCGAATCTTATGTGCTAACGGCATCCCAAACCACTGATTTGCTTAACAAATCCAGGATCTGCAAAATGTTCTAGCTCCAGAATCTCTTTAACAAGATTGTGTACACATGGAACTAGATTCTGACTCCATTCTACATCCACCCGATTACTTAACGGTGCAAGTGTAATAAGTACTTCAAAAGTCTCAAAATCACATTTTATTGTCATTTTTCTCTCACATTGTCTGGCGTTAGTACTAATCACGTAATTTAGCAATGTCCAGATAGTCTAAATTTAGATGCAGGTCGATGATCGATTGCGGTACAGAACGGATTCATTAATTGATTTCGGGAATGACGTAGCTTATAGATTATATTAGAGATAGATGAATTAAATACGTATGACGTGACATTGGAGGAATATTAAGTAGGACATGAATGATTTCAAGCCACTATTTTGTTTTGTTAGAATCCATTCCTCAAACCTTTTGGAATTTCCACCACTGTCCCGCCTCTGCCGTGCTGTACGGGGCTAAGGGGACCGTTTTGACTTGACCCCCACTCCTGTAACCCACCAGGGTCAAGCTTTCACTTACTGTTTATATTACAATTTCTTTAAAAAAGATTTATCCATTATGCGTCAAATAGCGGCCAGTTTGCGCATTCATGATGAAATATCCATCCTCCACGTCCAGCACCGGTGTCACGACCCATTGCTGGTTCAGTGCCCCCGTAAACGTCTAAGTTTCATGACCAAACTTTTCAAACTTGGCGAGAAAAATATTGTGCGTTTTATATTCTATTTACGTATAACAAAACATTATTGTCCTTGGTCGACTCATCTAAAACGACCATCCCAGTCTTTTGTGGTTCTCCTCCAGCACAAGCGAATCTGTATCCAACGTCTAAAAAATCAATTTAGGAAAAGATTGAAAACACTTTTCAAAAAATTTTACCTTCCAGTTCACACTTCCAGAGCTGGTTTTGTGCCCCGTGCCAAGCGTAACAGAGGACAGGGGTATCATTCTTATAGTTTTTACTGGAAACGTCCAAAACCTAAAAATAGTGAGCAAATTAAAATGAGACTATGAAAAAAATTTTCTACCCAGCTACCGTGCCGTCCTTCATGGATGCTATCGCGTAAACTCGGCCAGAGTCTGGAAAAGAAGTGATCTTAGTACTTGAAAATATCGCTATTTTAAGATCAATTTAAAAATAGTTTTACACATATTGAGGCTTGGTTTTTATTTCAGAAGGGCTGCTAGCACTGGAGTAAATGAAAGCTCTCCTAGGGTTTGTTACTAGGAGTGAGGTAGAACTTATTTATACAGCAAGTTATCGAATCTGGGTTGGCGTTCAAACAGAACTTTGTAGTTTGCAACACAGATAAGTTAAACGGGAAGGGTGTCCTGTGGCAGCACATAATAAATTACTCTTTACATAATGCCCGAATTTGTATCTTGCAGCATGAAATATCACACTCCAAAAGCATGTTCAAACAGAAGATTTACGTTAATTGTGGGTTAAATATTTGCTAAAGATTTACAAAATAATTTCGGCGTGTATTTCGGTATGTATTTAAAGGATGGTACTTAACGAGCAGGATACAGGATGGGAGTTTACTAGCTATTAACCGTATTTACTTTTCGCATGCATAACTATGGTGACTTGTTATGGTGATGTATATGACTGGTTATGGTGGAAGTTGTCCTAATTCCAATTTCAATTCCACCTTTATTCAAGTGTAAGTAGATATCAGTTTTGTAAACTGGTTTAAAATCCATGACACATCTTTGCTATAAATATATAAGCTAAGCAAATTAAAACTAATAAAAATATGACTAACTATAAAATAAAACAAGGCAAAAATTATTATTATAAGTACTTTCGTGCATTTGTCCTAATATGTTCCCCACATGCTTTAACAAAACGGTTGTACTCAATCTAAAGGTTCAGATCTTTAGGAAAAACATTCCACACTTAAATGGCTCTATAATCTATACAATTTTGACCGAACTTTAACCCAGGGACAACTAACAGTGGCCATGTGCGTCTGCTCTCCGACGATCTCTTCAAGTGCTGCAGTTTTGTAAAAGCATATTTATACAAATATAGGTCACGACGCCCACATAATGTAAACAAATTACATTTCACTAACAATTTATCAATATCAATATTAGCTTTACAGATTTTTAATTTAGTCGTCTTTCTTGACCTTAATTTCCTTGCGACTGACGGTAAGATGAAATTAATCAGATAATCATTTGCCTTCTTTTGCAAAACATCCAATTCCATATCAGTCTGTATTGCCCAGATCTCATCACAATAATCCATAATAGAATGCACATACGCATTCACTATGACCGACATAACTTTAATAGTAAGGTACCATTTAATTCCATCAAGTATTAATCCAGTATTACTCCAAGGTATTTAAAGATTCTACTTGTTCTATAACATGACCGTTATCATTCATCATAGAAATGATAACTGAACTAACCACAAACCATGACATGTATTACATTCGGCACTCCCAGGGGACAACCGGACTATTAACTCAAAAGCTCCGGAATGTGCATAATGATCGCATCTTAACCGCCTTTCTGCTAGCCCCTGCCGTGAATTTTGGTCACACTGCCAAATCCTTGAGATGGCTTATCCGATACAGTAATTATTTCAGGTTGACTACATACAAATATAGACATTTCTATAAAATGGCGTTAAGTAATTTAAATTTTCATTCGTATTTCTTTAACGAGTTCCGTGGCGGAAATTTAGAAGCAGACAAAAATATTAAAAAGCTGACCACAAAACCAGCCGGATATTTATCTTAAACTGAGCAACAAGTTTGTGGAGAATGGCAATAATTTGTTAATTAATAAATTAAACCATCCTTCTTCCCATACTTTCAGATGTTTGTTGAAATTACCTAATGGTTACGATGGACTACAGATGGACTATGTATGTATGAGACAATTGACGAATTGTAATAAAATTTAAGTCTCAGTATATGTTACATTTCCTAGATCATATTAATCATTTTACTTGGAGGGTTGGAGCATTCCCAGATTCCATCTCAACCAAAACGTAGTCCCACGTTGTCCAAATAATTAAATAGACTTGTTCTGTCAATTTAACTATGGTTTTGACGGGACTGACGAATAGCAGTGCAGGGTTACACCACCACCTTGTTACAATTTTGAAAACATGCAGCCACCCGTCAGCATGCTTTTAATTACAATATTGCAAATTAATCATTAATTACTCAACTGTAGCCAAGATTATTTAATTTTTTACTTTTAATTTGCAGAACTGTTGGAACGCAAATTAATTTATAATTTATAATTACCGTGAAATAAGAAGTTAATTTCTAATTACTGAGTAGCAATTAATTTCCAAACAAATTAAAAATTTATTACTATTTCATAAATATTTCACAACTATACATACATATATTTTTTCTGATCAGTTAAATCAATTTATTTGATACATTTTATCAATTACATTTTTGAATTACAGATATATATCATTTATATTGACTTGAAGTAAAATGACATAATTTCTTTAAGTTATACCGAACAAATTGTATTCTCTCAATTTGGTAAGCAAGAAACAAAATAGTTGGTTGGGTTGGTCGGAGTACTCAACAATATGGACGGCCCGAAAAAGGAAATCTAACTATGGAAGAAGTTATGAGAAATGAGATTCATGTACAAAAGTAACATTTTACTACAAAATATTGCAAATAATTTCTTGATTCAACACAAGTGAATTGAGACTTGAAATTACCCATGTTTAATTGGTCCAACACGGTACAGGTCGAAACGTTCAGCTTTAGTCCGATGTCATGCACATCATTTCACACTATGGATATACGTTCCGCGATATTTCGCGAAATTTTGTGAAATCATATGTTCAAGGCAACCTGGAACACTGTCTCACTCGGCAAAGAAATCAAAGCAATTAAATATAAGTTCTGTTTTAAAATTTTAAGATTATTTAATCGCTGTGCCGAATTATATATGTAAATACTGAATATTCCAATTGGCGAGGTGAACAATATTGATTGCAGTAATTTCTGATAGCAATTCCCAGACTTCAGATTACAATTTCATATAATAAGTTGTTATAGTGATTCGTTCGAATCTATGTTAGAGAAGTTATGCCGATATAAAGTGTTTCTTATGTTAATCAATGTATTGATCATACTTATAAACATGATTTATATAAATGTATGGCAATTGTTAAATAAGTACATACAAGAACAGTTTGGATTATAATAGTTTTATGTAAAGCATATCTATATCAACCATAATTTAAAATGTCACCATTTCGATTGACCAAATAATTACCCAGGGATCTTGTACCGACTTCCGAATTCTTCTTTCAAACCTGCTAGGTTATATAACCCTTTTTGTGTTTTATCGACTGGCTATCCTTGTCCATAGGTAGCCAGCTCGCTCTACAAAGTGCATATGTATATACAACCTAACCAACAAACTATTTATTTCGTCAGCATCAACAACGAGACCGTTTGTCTGAGGCAAAACTCCTGAATCACCAAAGGAGTCAGAGCTTCCACAAAGTTACTCCCAAACTGAACTCTTAACGGCATCAACGACTTTTCCACCCGCTTTTCCAAGCGGACATTGACCCCCATTTGACCCTGCCTTATACAATCAACCGTCAAAGTATTAATCTTTGCCGCGGCCGTGAACACTGCCAAAGTGAAGCATGCAATCATTCCATACAACCACAAAAACATTAATGCCCTTGACCCACTCTGCCGTTCTTGAGACTGGAATATTTTAACCGCACCAAAACACAAACCCATCTGAACGGAGGGTACAAGGAGTGCCACGCTTAGAAATATGCGCTCTCTGATACACGAATTCAGAACTTTCTCAAATACTTGCAGTTCTTTATATTCACGAACCCAGTTCTTTTTTACTCCCTTCGTCGTAGCTATTAGGTTGCACTTCATCCAGAGAAAACAGAACGGCGGCATGGTTACAATTGCCGCGTGGTAAGCACCAGATACGCTGATCTGGTAACTTTCAATGAACTCGATCATTGCAAATGGTATTCTATGCAGGATTGTTGGTATCCTGTTATTGCAACAGGACAGAGAACTGAGAAGTGGTGGTTTGCAGGGAAGGATGAGAGTAAGCGCACCCATTAAAGTTGAAAAGAGAAAGTACGAGATTTCCAGACAGGTGTAAAAAACAACTAAAAATTGCAGCAGTTTTCGTCCATTTTTCAAATCTACATATGTTTAACAATATAATTTGGGAATGCTTGTAAATAAAATGTGGAAAATATTTAATTACTGCAGAATTCAATTCAATTTACCTCTTGATGAGTGGACGTGATTAAGGAGCTGGAATTGAACCGGATCCCCGGTCAGGTCAAAGCGAAGAAAAAGCGCGGTGAGGTAAATCATCGTAATTCCAAATGCTTCTGCCTTGTTGATTAGATTGGTTGATTTATACACAATTGAACATATTTGGCACAAAATGTGTAATAGATTTAGAATTATTGTGAAGACGACCATTTTCCGGTGATGTCCTTTTCTAAGCACTATTTTACTTGAGTTAGGATCCCAGGTTGCAAAAACACATTTTAAAATGTCCGCACATCTCAATTGTCGCCTAATTGTGGAGAATACGGTTTCCATGGACGCGCGTAATAGAATATTTCTTGTTTTCAAAAAGATTCCTTTCATTTTTATAGTTTGAATTTGCATGCAAAACTAATTATGCCCCGTTTGATAACATCGGCACCATTTCCAGAAATATCCTTCAACACACTAAACGCAAGAGCAAATCAACGAAATTCTGTAATCGATTCAATTGTTGACTTCCAATAAATATATTAAACAATGAATAATTCAGATCAGTGAGATAGACGCTTGTGCAACCAAACTTATATACATACATAATTGAATTAAAGTAATTTCAACATGTATGAAATCATGTTCTGAATCCATAATACCTCCCAAAAATAAGGGAAATTTCATTTGTTTAATTACATTTAATAAAGTATTCCGTCGATGTCTACATTAAACATAATATGCCGAATAACTTTGAATTTAGTGAAATTTAATATTGAAATTCGCAGAATGGTAATGTCTTCAATTGATTTATTCTTCTTAGTCTGCTTATAACATTATTTCAAGTTAACTAAAATTAATAATTCAAATCCAATATCAAGGCTACATCAAGGGAGGCATGCTATTAAATTTAGTAATTAATGCCAAGATGTTTTGCGAGGAGCCACGGACATTTATTAATTGATTGTGGTTTATTCATTGATATATTCACTACAAGATGATTTTCAGTATGAGGAATCAGGCGTCTAATAGAAAATATGTAAATGGGTACAATTTCCAATTTAAATCAATGATTATCCAATGGCTAAATTTCATAATTTGTAACTGTATCTGTTCCAACTCATTATTGACATGCATAAATAATTTTAAAAAACATTCTGCATGTGTTGTACGACAGACTTAAGTAGTTACATGAATCAATCAGATAATAAACTGTGTCACACTTCACTCTTAAGTAACATCGCAATTAACACATCTGTTTGATTAGCAATCAAATTGTCGGATGGCGTGCATGCTATTTTAAAAATGTTAATTTCTCAATGTTTCTGTTTTTATACATTTGTATCTCTTTCATCATTGTCAAAAAATATTATTTCTATTATAATACATGTACCAAATAAACATCGTCTTAATTTTAATTAACGTAGACAACGAATTAAAATTGAATCAACATCTGTCTCTTAGGCTGTATCTGTGTATATTACAAATAACAAAATTAAGTTCTGATTGTAATTTCTCAATGGACCATGAATGGCTGAGTTCATGCTACATGCCTAACCTTTATCACAGATCGTCACAAATCCAGACAATATTCTTTACAATTCATCCTGCGTTTGAGGAAATTGACCCTGTAAAAGATTAGTCACGCAGTTAAATGGTGGTGGTGCAAATATATATTTGCGTAAGGAACAGAATAATTAATAATAAAACGCGCATTTCTACAGTTGAAAAGTTAAAAATGTTGTTTTGATGGTTTCATGCAAACCCTTCTTCAACAAAGACATGTTGAGATGTGGAGGTAGGCAGTATGTCAGTATGTGGCACACAGTATGCAGTATGTATGGCATGGTAGGCAGTATGTGTATGTCAGTATGTGGCACACAGTATGTGACTTTCAGTATGTATTTCAAAAAATCTCAAAAAACTCCAAAATCTCAAAAAACCCCAAAATCTCAAAAAACCCCAAAATCTCAAAAAACCCCAAAATCTCAAAAAACCCCAAAATCTCAAAAAAACCCAAAATCTCAAAAAACCCCAAAATCTCAAAAAAACCCAAAATCTCAAAAAACTCCAAAATCTCCAAAAACCCCAAAATGTCGAAAAACCCCCAAAATCTCAAAATGCCCCAAAATCTCAAAAAAACCCAAAATCTCAAAAAACCCCAAAATGTCGGAAATCCCCAAAATCTCAAAAAACCCCAAAATCTCAAATTTCCCCGAAGTTTCAAAACCCCAATTCATGTGAATGGAGAGAAAATAATATTAATTATTATTTTAATATTCTTATAAATAATAAATATGTACATGAGTTTCATTCGAAGGATCTCGTATTTATTGATTATTATTTTAATATTCTTATAAATAATAAATATGTACATGAGTTTCATTCGAAGGATCTCGTATTTATTGATTATTAATGAATAATATGTGTATACCAATCTACAAATGAATCGTATGAGTGTGCTTTACTACAAATCTGAATCTGAAATGAATTCGGTCATCTACAAGGACACCCACTTCAACAACTTAATTAAATATTCACCTCTTCATAATATTGATCGGCTACAAATACAAGAAGGACAATTCCCATCCGTCTTAATAACCACAGCCTTCAATGATGACAGAGTATTACCTTGGAACAGTTACAAATATGCAGCAGAGCTACAGCATGCAGTTGGCCAAAGGAATACACAGGTAATATAAATCATCCTGCAGTTTAATGATACATTATAAAGCTAAAAATAAAACATGGGTGATATTAATTTAGACGAATCCACTTCTGCTCCGAGTCTCGTCAAATGCGGGTCATAGCGATGAAGGAACACCTTTGCCACAAAAGGTGTTATAGTCACAGCCAGATTATAATTTATTTACCATTACATAAATTAATTTATTCAATTAGATGGAAGGCCATGCAGATTCCTACGCCTTCATATCATACCACCTACAGCATCTTGCCAACCCTGAATCCAATAACGCACCAACATTACACAATCGTTTGATTTCTTTATTTTTATTTGTAAACTTTATTACTCAATTATTAAGTAATATTGTATAAAATACATCTAAATTAAATGAATTTTTACCTGATGAATGGAACGTATAGAAGAACTATTTATAGTTCTTCTATACGTTCCATTTATGTCCCATGACCTCAAGTGGAAATAAACCATACTGAGGCTTCCACTCTGATTCTCTAATTCTAAATTACTAAATGGAATTGGACTGGATACGTCAATGTTAGATATCAAAGTTGGACAAACATGAAGTGAGTGAGTCACATTATGATCTCATACATCTCAACTCAACATCCAATTTAAAATAAAATTATTCCATTGGTTGGAATTATGTTAGATGTTTAATTTTATGACAAACCTCTTTCACAATCTTGGCATTCATTGAGGATAACGGGCAGAATTATGTCGGTCAGACAATTTTGCAGTGTTCAATTTCTCCTTTTTCAAGCCGACTGGTGCGAGTTTACATTTAGTTACGCGTGAAATACGAACCAATAAGGAAATAAAGTTGTACTGATTGGATAAGATGCGAAGAGCAAAGAAGCATTGCAGTTGTTTGATACTACAGTGTGTAAAAATAGTTGTAGTTTTATTCGCGATATTGGTGCCAACAATATCGGGTCCATATCGCGTGCCACGGGAGTGTTATATCCGAATCTCCGAAATTAAAGGCAACCCATTCGATAACGTTAGCCCGCACGAATTTTTCGAAACACAGGTAAGATAAATTCCAGAAAATTCTATTATACATTAACGCAGGATTGCAATTACAGGGAGTCGGATTTCCCAATGGGTACCCCATGACAGCAGAAGCTTTTTTGGAGGGGAATGAAAGAAGGAACGCAGGCGGAGATCATAGGAATAATTTCCTACCAGAACGAAGTGCTAAACAATGATGTATTTCATGTTGTCGGAGGTACACAAGCAAGGTTCCTAATTTAAAAAATGATTACAATTATAGGGTCGCAAGTCGGTGAAAAAACCATAGCGTGGAACCAACCCGGAAAAGGTGCACATATTTTGCAACGTATTCCTATTTTTAACATTTGCATTTACTAACGTACTTGAATATTGTAAGATCTTCAGGGTTACAAAACCTTTTGACTTTTATGCGAAAAGAGAAGAACGAAAGTCCTAATTTTATTCTCCTCACACACGCTGAGGGGACGCATTTGACAGACTTGGCCTCCATCAAGTTCGCAGCAACAGGACCAGGAAAGAACAAACCTGTTACACTAACCAAAGAAATAGAAAGAATTTTAAGGGAAACCACGATTGATGCCGTCGTTTTCAAAAGGGACACGTCACTTGATTCTGCACCGGTGGTGGACAGAATCGTAGAAAAATTACAACAAGAAGTAAAATATGTCCTCCGGGCATATAATCCTGCGGAGTTGGAGGTGAGTCTACCGTCCTCCACAACTAGTACAAATCAGGGACCAAGCTCCACAAGCAGCACTGCTCCCTCCTGCTTAGGGTTAGCAGGTAAAGCAACCACATCATCGTCAGCTTCGTCGTCATCATCCACCACCACAATTCAGAAATTGTCCACCGGAAGCTGATATAAACAGGTTCTTGGGTATTTATTGGCCCCCATCTTTTCTTAACTAACCCACCTCGATGGATTATTCCCCCTACGCATCAAGTGGTTCAAGCATACTACCTGGAACTTCTACTAGCGGACTTATACCAACCGCGGAAGAAACGATCCAGTGGACAGTGTCGTCGACATGTGCAAGCATAATTTCATACATTCAGATTTGTAATTTTATACAATATAATCTTAATTTTTACTTAATTATTGTGGCGACCACCACACCTCATCAACACCTTCTCCCTTCTCTATAGTCCTGCCGCGGTCGCGGCCACAGCGACAACCACGAAGCTGCACGAGTCAGCCATCAATCGTAATCCAGAGGGACTCATACACAGAAGTCTCCCAGACTCACTCTCAATAATAAGTCAATTCCTGGAGGTCCAAGCAATTACTTCTGTTTCTTCGCTCCACCAACACATACATTTATTTAAATAATATTTCTTGTCAAAATTGCTACGAGAGAACCACATTAAAAAATACCTTTATACATAAGTAAAATTCGTGTGTTCGTAACCAACCCACATCCCAGCTTATTACAGATTTCAGTCAATATTCACTTTTAGCAAGACTTAACACAGATAATCATACATTGTCAGATTTCACTCATATTTGAATCAATTAAATCCTATATATTGATCATTTTACAAAATTGCTGTAGAATCATTTGTCCTTGAGTATATTTTGTCCGAGAAATAGTCATTGAACTTTTATCACAGCAATCTTGCAATCAGTGCATTCGGTCAAAATTGAATATCTTGATGTAAGAAGTTTTAGTTGAATTGAAACAACTTGACTTAATTTGTGAACTGGAATTTCAGTCAATTATTCAAATTCCTCCCATCCCCAACTCTCATAAACTATTGACGCAACATTGCAACTAACATCATGCGACTTTTCCCCACCCAACCAACAGACGCCATGGAATGATGACATTTGTACATATTGTCATCTTCCTCATCCTATTATTCAGAACGGTAGAAACAGAGTGCGAGATGAAGATAGAGGAATTTTCCAACAAACAAGTCCATTTCCCCAACTCAACAACAACTTCAGTCCTACGCATGTGAGTCCAAGCCGTATTTTTTATCCCGGTTATCAAGCCAAGTCCCTTCTTTCAAATATTCCCCTCATTCTGGGACGCTCTCTCCTCATGCAACCAAACCACCGCGTGCATGCAATTCTACATCAAATCCCCGTACAACAACGTCTCTTCGTACAACATCATGCAGCTATATGGTGCTTCGTCTGTTCCCCCCCCCCAGGTCGGAAAACTAGTAGGCCTGGGGACGCAGTTGAACTAGACATTTCTTAGTCGACCTGCACAACTGCACTTCAGTCGCCCGATCCCAAATATAAACACCCAACCCCCTACTCCTTTACTTAATACATTGTGTCACAATCGATGATATTCACAAGCTGTACAGTCTTAAACAAGTCAATCATACCCGAGCTTCTTCAGTTAGCTATTCTCCATCCATTAAAAGCCACCCATGCTAATCATGATGGTGAGAATTCCTCTTCTTATGTGCCACCCACGCACATCTAATTCAATTCAGCCGCTTCCGTTGATAACTTACTTTTCACGTGTAATTTAAAGTCTCTTTTACTCGTTTCCCCCTGTACTCCCTTCTTCATTAAATTATCAAGTTATCCCACAATTATATCACATCATACGCAGGCGTCCTT
>JAQFZJ010000924.1:0-14853 GCA_034695645.1 Folsomia fimetaria
GTGGTGATGATGCACCAAACGTGACGTCACTCGCTCTCTCTCGCATCGCATGGAAATGCATATGCAGTCACACTTGGGATGGTTTGTCCCGATTGCCCTTTAAGTTTATGAACAATTCGCTAAACTGACAAATAATTGTGCTCGTTGTCCTAAATTTCTCTTCAAAATGACTCCATTCTTGTAATGTAATGTGTACAATGCATGCACGCAACTTATAACAAATTATTAGCACTTGTTGAAGGTACACATTTGCAAAATTAAATCTGGTTTTTCATTTTGTACATGCTGATCCGAATATGAAAACCTGTTTATGAAACATTTCTAAGCAAGCAAACCCAACGACTGTCAGTAAAGTGCCGACGGACAGTTTAAAGTCTGATGGTTTTAAGTTATGTGGAAATGTTATGGATGAGTCATTTCGAAATCTTTGACAATTACTACTCACCAGCACGTTTGTTTATGTAATGACTGGTGAATGTTTGATGGGATAAATTGGAATTGGACGACTGTGTGCCTACTAACCTTTAGTTGTTATAAATTTGCGCAGCTTTAACCAACTAACCTCGATTCTTCAAAGTCATTGTATTGCCATCATATTGTATCTAATCTAAGAATTCAAAGATACAATTTACTCACGAATATCAGTTTAGTCAGACTATATCTAAGGAAAACCGGAAGGAAGCAATTGTCAACTGCAATTGTCGTCAAATTTTGGCATGCAATGCAATTCAATCCCATTCATCAGTGCATATAGCATTATTATTTTAACCACATTATTATGCTTAGTGGTTATAATTTCATCGACCCGAAATTGTATAGCTGAAGGATGTTGGAGGTTATTATGTATCCTGACACGAGAATCAACACAAGGCTATTATTTAAAATTTGTATCCAAGTCCTCCACTCCAGCAATTGTCGAAATAACTGCAGCAAGGCAACAGCAATCCAAATTGAAACCTTGAGTTGAGAGTCTATCAGCATTTTGTAGGTACAATACACGTATCAGGCACAGTCCAATTTTCATCATCCACGGCTAGCCTCTGCTTTCAATTTGAACTTTTGTGCATAATATTGCCCGTTTTCACCTAAATTACAGTGCATGCAACTTAACAACACAACGGTAACTATTCGTTGACTTATTGGTATCGTGAACCCGTGAAAAATGTCATTTAGCTGAATGGTTGTACCGTGAAGAAGTTTTGCAGCAGAAAAAGCCAACCTGGGCGGCCAGTTTAGGAGACAACAAAATCCTCCTGGGGAGTAACAGTCTTATTTAGTTCCACCTGCCAATCTTTCTACGTGCTAACGCGTTTTTGTTATTCAAAATAAATTGCTGTAAATAGCATCAGGACGGGAGGAGTGTCCCTATTTTTACGACAACTTTCCGTAAAAATAAAATTTCATGAGCATTTAGTAATTGTTGACGGTTTAATTAAGTAATGTTAAAATATTCGGCGACATACTGAGATGTAAATTGATGAGCATACAGAGCTATAAAAAAAGTCTATGATTCGTATTTTCCAACTACGTTTGTCTGAATGAACAGCCCACATTTAATGTTATACCCAATCTTGTTTGCATGTACCTACTTATTACATTTGCTATATTGTTTACGCTTTGTTTCAATACGATTAAAAATTCGGAAGGGAGAACGTGCATAGTGGACAGGACGAAATCCTCTACGCCGGTTGCCATTCTCGTCATCGAGTGAATTTATGGTCATGTGGAATATGCTCTGTCAACTTTTGTATAAGGAACGGCAATTTGGACAAAAAAGATTTCCATTCCACTGACTTCGACTTCTGTGGGACGATGTCTTTAGAAAAGGCTGACATTGTGATTCCCAGTGTGTTCAAAGAGACATACAGTATTATATTATAAATACACACCACGTTCCGGTAGATTAGAGAGGTCATCGGCTATGCATTTCCATTTGTTATCAAATTGCATACTATATAATTTCACATTCCAACAGATCTCTGTACATATCTCATCGCATCGATAGACTTATTTTGTGCAATTTGACACCTTCTGAAATTTCTAGCTATATGTGTTGAAAACTTTAAGAGCAACTTAGAAATTGGCCCATTGTTGATTGTAAGAGATGAAGATGATTAGAAATGAATTTCTTAGTTCTCTGGAGCTAACCCAACCAAAGCAAAGGTGTACTCGTAACTTTTCAGCCTTATCCATTCCAAGCCAACTCCAATTCAAACCAAGCAGCCAACATAATAACTTCTCAAAAAACTTCTCATCCAACTTTTACAAGCCAATCCCAGGGAGAGCAATTCCATGATAACTTATGTTGAAGGTTCTTTATTCGAAAAAGGTGGACATCCTGTCAATTGTTGCAGTTTTTTAGATACATACGTCTTTCTGTACATATAGTCCTTGTAGATTTCTGAAGAATAAGTATATACGCAAAGAAATCTATAGTGAGAAAACTTGGTGACTGCATGAAGGTGGATAAGCCATTTTGAATACCGAACAGAATTCTGAATCATTCCTCTCTTTAGAAAGGTGTGCTTGATGTATGCTTTGCCAATGTGCATTGTATAGTTTGAGTCGACTGGATTTTCTTCCTTTCACTGAAACAACTTTAGTTTTCTACATCTTTCAATTCAAACCCTGATTGTTGCTGGAAAGGAGACTTATTCGCGCAAGGCAACCCAACCCAAAGGGACAAAGAAAATCAAATGTATAAAAAAAAGTGTCAGTTTCATTGTGTAAACATTGTAACCAGTTTGTCATTCTTAATGTAATTCTACAAAGGTAATAGTTGAAATTAAAAGTGTTTCAAAGCCAATGCAAATGTTAATTGAGTGACTATTATCTAAATTGTATCGCTACCAAAGTTTAGTCATAGCCTTACAAAAAAATGGGCGATTATTCATGTCTTTTAAGAATTATAATCCTTGACACTGTAGAAAAACAATACGGGCAACACTGTCTTCTCTCAGGAAAAGAGAGAAACAAAAAATAACTTGGAAAGATGACAGATGTTGCAAGACCATGTATTTCCACATATGCATACTGTCATTTAGACAATTAAGGAGCGACTCCATTTATTCTTCCAATGTTTTGCCAATTAAATAAATGCTTATTAATAACTGGCGCCATAATTGTTAAAGCAGAATTACTATCTGGAAAACCTAAAGAATAATGTACTGATCCTTGATGATGAGCTAGCGTCGGTAATTTTTAAATAATAATTTAAGGATGCACGAGTCCATTTTGCTTCGTCGGTGTTCTTAAGATTACTAGGGGCCAAATGTAATAAAAATGTAAGAGAATTTTTACGATGGTTAGTCTTATGAATTTCGACAAGACTCATTTCAACCACCGTGTTTTTCATTTCTCAACAATTGTACCTGTCTCATGTCTTATCCTGCTGAACGTGATGGAGGCACAGCACAAAATGTCGAGCAAGCCATGCTTAATTCTTACTGGGTTATATAACTCGTAAATGTTATTTACAATGCCACTAGAGTTTTAGATTTGCATGGAAGACACTTCTTCAGTAGAAAAATGAGATGAAATTCTCATCGTCATGTTCAAAATGGAAATAAATGAATGGTAATAGTTTCGTAGTTCCATTTCATTGGGATGACTTGCTGTTCTTGTACATCGTGAACTCTTTCTTCTGTAAGAAAAGTTTACTTTACTAGTCTTCATTATCTCGCTCCAGCACATTTCGCTTCTTTTTTTGTTCCACCACCAACAGCTTGAAGCGAAGACTTTTATGCAAAAAAAATTCGGGTGGTATTGACTCACAGAAAGAAAGATTAGCTAATTAGCAGGAGTTAGTAGTAAATCCACTGTATCTGCAGTAGACTACCTCCAACGAAGATAGGCAATATTTTTCTTGAGCAGGAGCGCACTATGCCCTGGAGAGTATTACCTCATGTCAAATTAAATGCAATTATAAACTAAGACGTACTGACAACCAAACGTACGTGCTGGAGAAACAAATAATTAAACTCCTTCCTTGATTAATTATACGCTGACTTCATGGATCATCCAAGTTTTAATTCATGATGATTGAGATAGAGAGGATTTTAAGATTAATTAATGTGTTGGTTTAGTGAAAGTGGAGAATTTTTATGAGACAAATAAAAAAAGGTATTGAATTTTTAAAAATTTGATTCATGGAATCCGAAAGTTTATATCTAGGGCTCGCAGAACTCCAAGAAACTAAAATAGCACAATATTATATCTTTTACATGTTTTTGTTGCTGTACAATTATGAAGGATTTGAAATATGTACGAGTATCAGTATTCCATTAGATGCTGTAAATCTGAGCCTTTATCGGAACCCAATCTGTTTTATCTTGAATTCAACTGTAAACGAATAAATTCTTCATCTTCAACCATCTCGATCTTCTCTTTCAAATAATAAAAGCGTTTCAGTTGAGCATCTTGAATTCTACTGCTTAAGAATGTCAATCATCTTTTTGTATTATCCTACCGTAAATCACGACTCTCCTCAGTACTGTCGGCACGTCGAATTGCAAACTAGCCTCCTGAAGATGAGCAACTGATCCTATATAATGCGGTTCTAAACGGAATCTTATGTCAAAAGCATTTGCTCCAAGTCTCATCTCTTCACTCTCTCAACATTCGTCTTCCCATGACCACTTCATAAAGAACGGAGATTTCATATTTTTGTAATGTTAAGAAATATATAGTAGATTTTTCTCATGCATTGAGATCTATGTATGTACATCAAAATTGCTTTCATCGAACCAAGACAGATGAAGTGCCTGTAGTAATAAAATTTAAAAACGACATAAATTCAAATAAATATCGTAATATTCTACAAATCTTGAACTATTTCGGTAACATCGAATACGCTGATGAAACACCTTTTCGAAAATATAAAAATACTTTAATCAGGAATTCAATTCGTGTCAAGAATGCGTAAAAATACAGAATATATGGGGACATGAAAGGGCAATGTCCGTCAGTTTAATTGTAATTTGTATGCCAATGAAGCAGGTGACATCTCATTTCGGCATGCAACAAAGTAATTAAATTAAATAACTGTACAGAGCAGTAAAAAACAGCGAATTAGAATGAAGTGGTGGACATTCAAGTATTCAAGTGCAAGTGGAAATATTTCTCATTACTATTGTGATCATCAGAATCTGAAACACAATTTTTTTAGGATTAATTAATCGGCATTTTTAGGATTAATTAATCGGCATGTAGGTCAATGATATTTTATATAGTATTTTTTAAATAGTTAGTATATATAAAAAATATGTTAGTAATAATAATGCAGAAACATTAAATTAATAATGCCAAGTTGATGAAGCTCAGTTTTGCAACATAAATTAGAAATTATATGTGCAAATTTTATTCATCGAGATCAAAGCTGTCAAACATTAAATTAACTTCAGTCAGTCATTAATTACGGTCATGTACGCAAAATAAATCTCATGCATTCAAATAAATCTGAATCTCTTAATCTAAATTTGATAAATACATAGAATAATTTTGGAATCACAGCTAATCACGGAGTTACTTCCTTAATCATCACATTCCCGAGTTAAATTCATGTAATGCAAAAGCAACGCCTTTCCTGATGAATAAAGGATGGTCGTTGGCTTCAAGATAAGAATTATAATGAGTTCCTCTCATTTATGATTTGTTCCGTTTCGACTTTAAATGAGTTTTGAGATTAGAAAGCCAACAACAGGTGGCTTATTTTCTCACTTTTACAAATACATGGAGAAGCAGTCTTAGACGATTCTTTAAGTCTTTATAAAATTATGAGAATTGTTTGCCTCAATGTGTATAAATGGAAATGAATCCTAGGAATATTGTTGATATGCCCGTTATCAATTTGCACAGTGGCCACGAAACACTGACTGTCAAATTTTCAAAAGATCTTCCAACAGCACATTCCTGAGATCTGTTTCAATGTCATTTTAATGGAAATTAAGCATTTTGCTTCTTATCGTTGTAAATTATATAATTCACATAGTATTAATTTGTACATAGAATTAATCACACGCTATGTATTCATGATTCTTAAATGCATACAAAAATCAAAGAATCTGTTGCATTTTACAGAAGTATCGTCTCAGTTGGTCGGTCACATGGAGAGTTATCATATTACTCACACAGCAGTCAACACTCAGCCTAGGTTTACAAATACAGACTTAGTGAGTTGAGGACTCATCAGAATCAGAAGAACAAAAAACGTATACTTTAGTGCTAGAAAACTAAACAACTTTTGAGAATTTTGTCTTGTTTTAATTCTGTTTCTTGCATAATCTCGCATAAGACAGACAAAGATATGGTGAATACATTTCTTTACGACATTATAACTTCCACAACCCACTCATTTAGTTCATTTTTGGTGGGAGTAGCTAATTTTCGTATGCATAAAAATATATACAAAATGTAAGCAAATCTTAAAATGTCACTTCCCCACCCTATAGATACTTTTATTGGTGCAGAGTTTTATGCTGACGTATATTAAGTCAGTATGATTGTAGTTGCTCAAGAATACTTAATTGTCAAATTTAAAAAAATACCACGATAAAAAATATTTTGTGCAAAATAGTAAATCTCTATAAATAAACAAGTTTTAATTTAAATTAATTAAAGCGTTGTTTTAAATTGAAATACATAAAATACGCACCTTGTTGGGAATATCTGCTGAGTTCATTTGAATTATCCCAATAATCTCCCACTGAATTTAGTTTTCTGTAAGTTATAAAGTTCTGTCACAATAACCATACAACACGCTACGTATTAGACACATGAAGTTTCCAGAGCGTAATGATTCCAGCACAAGGTTAAATAATCCATTACGGTTCACTTAAAACACTAAAACAATACCTGTGTTCCAAGTTTGGAAGTTTCTTATCGTCCAAACTTCGGGAGAACGGAAACGCTTTTTCTTCACTCTTGTAATTAAGATTAAAGAAGAAGATACATAACGAGCTTAAAAAACAAATACAAATTCCTCTCTCATTCGTTGACCAAATTGTACGCGGACAGAATTATTTTTAGGCTATTTGGTTATTATGAAATCAACGATGAGAAAAAGATAATAAGAAGTAAAGATTAAATCACTACATTTCCGTTGCAGTTTGACGCCTTTACATGCAAACTGATTGTATTCATGAGAATCACATCACAATGGATTCAATAGAAAACTGGTTGGAGTTTAATGTTTTAAACTTGGTCTTGGATTTTTTCTGAGCTCATGCAGACATCAAAATTTATATAAGTAGTACTACTTATATCTATGTGCCTCTATGTCGGATCATGTAATATATTCGCTGAAAGAAAAGTTGATGTCGTGCACCAAATTCTACACTTCACCTATGCATTCTTATTCTCTCTCAAGTTTCCAACTGGGAATCTGACTCAAAATGAGATCGTCACAAATTAGAACTGATGTCGGTTGCAATAGTTCTTATCCCACGCAATTGTCCAAATTCAGGTTAATACAAGGTCCACGATGCAGTTACTAATAAATTATAATGATTTCCGATATTTTCAATGTTGTTGCAGGGAGAGATGCTATAAACCGGTATTTTTATTTAGTTATTGTGTGTAGTTAGTAGTTTTTGTAGTGCATTCTGTCTGATGCCTGCCATTCAATAAATTAAGAGCTACACTTCTTGTTTGCAATTTGCTATCGGTTTTTCTACTAGTTTTTCACAAATGTTTCATCTCCCTCGTAAGTTTCGGGGAAGCTACAAGATTCAGAAGAAAGTACAATTTGTCCATTCACACCTTAATTGCTCAATAAATCTTGAATTTCCTTAATTTTATTGGACACCAAACACATAAGATGTTCCACAAACTCATATCATTGTCCTAAAAACTCGCACATAAATTCATTTTCACTGTTTTCCTCCTTGATGTCCACGGGAGAGTATATATAGTACGATGCAAATAAATTGGAATCAAATCAGAGAAATTCGGCTATATTTCCGTAAAGTGATCTTTACTTTTCTGACGTAATCCGGCTCTACTATTTAATAACTTGATAATATTTGAAAATTCAATTCAACAAGTGTGAAGATCAGGTATGATTTTTTCGAAAAAGTTGAGGAGGTATGCAATTCTGTCTGTTTGTTGGGACAGATTATGAAACACTTCAATACAACAATAGCGGTTGTCTTAAAGAATTCATGGACAACAAGTGAATTGTGAACAAAACACAATTGGTTGTTTCACAGGTGTATAAAACACTACACTGCATGCAATAGCTATAATAGTAATCCAATAATAACCAGTCGTATTTAACAGCAATGCACACGTTTGTATAAACAATTGTTGAACGAATTAAAAATATCTTTCGCTTCGTGTCTTGCATGGGATCCTCTACTTGAAATATTCCACACCTGCAAACGCAACAGTAACCAACAACACACTGACTAAAAACCAACTAAAATCCAAGTTTGAAATGTAAACCAAAGTCCATGCAGCATTGCCTTGCATCATGATGAGAATTTGACTCAAGCACAATTCTTTAGGCCATTCTTCACCATAAATGCACTTCCACAATATGTATACTGTACAATGCAAGAGCTTGTAAAGAATAACATTGGATCAACCATCACAAATGTTAAACCCGTCCGTGAATGCAGCTCCTACAATATTGCAAGACCAGCTCAACATTGTACTTCACTCAAACAAGTAAAGAAACCAACTTAACTTGTACTTGTAATACCTTTTTGGATCTGTGCATTGAAATTCGTCGTCAAAGTGTGTATATCCGATGAGACAACTTGGGCTTTGAAAATCGAATGAGTGAGTGAAGTGAATACTGTAGGATTGGTTGGATCGTTGGTTAAAGTTTAAAGTAGAAATCACAACAATGCTTCATTATTGTCCAGCCATACTGAACTGATTTTATACATACTTATTCATGTCATATATTCTATGCCTGATTTGTTGGGATGGATAATAATGCAATACCTATAATTTGAATCTGGAATAATACCACGCTGCGCCATCATCAATATGAAACATCCTGCTTTGTTCAGGCAGTAATTTGGTTGCAGGATGATGGATCCCATAATATTATTGTTATATCTACCTGTTATACTGATGTTATACTGATGGAAGTTAAAATTTAAGTATATCCGTCTTCCAGGCAGTGTTTGAGAACTGTTTTACCCTCCGGCATAACTATACACCTTACTCGCTATGTAGTCCTTGATTGCTTTCATTCGCTTCCCATCGTATTCGTAATTTACAGTCCACCTGCTGAACAAAAATGAGCTGGTCATGAGAACTTGGACTCGGTGATGAATCAGTTTTCACTCTGCATACAAAACACAGGAAATAAAAAACACCATTACAAATTTTAATTTCAGTTCAAAATTGGATCTGAAAAGGTATTTTATTAGAAACTCATTATGCAAACTCTTTTCTTCCCCGATGCGATTGACCACGAGAAATTTCTATGCAGTGACAAGTTAAACTTTCTTTTATATGCATGCATTGATGCATATTTCTTGCATATAGTAAAAATCACTGTTGCAGGAGTTTTGAATAAGAGATTGGAAGAACATGAAGAATATTCTTCTAAACTTGAGTCAAGAAGACATTAGCTCTGGTTGAAGGAAGAAAGATGTTTTTACTCTGGCTAGACAAGACCATTATAGGACCCTTATTCTTTTGACTTTGACCATATATCTCACTCAATACAGATTTAAGATATGAATACCACCAACCTTGAACACATCCATCGTCGTCGTGAGCGTGACTTAAGATTTTTCAAGTCTCCTCACCTCCCTTCATTGTATTCTCTATTATAGTTTCCCTCCGTGTGCAGAGAGAGGGACTGCCTGCAAAGATTTACTTTTTGGTTCTAGTGCGGCAACGAAATCAGATATTATTATGTGTAGTCATTCACCGTATACCTTAAGAATTTGACGAACAGCATATTCCTGATCCTTTACTTAACCGAGAAGAATTGTTTTTGCATTGCATGGTAATTTAATGAAAATTATGTCCAAATATTAAATATGATAACAAGTAATTATTTATTGTTTGTTTGAGAGAACGCCGCTAAGAAAATTTTGGTTTCATAGAATAAGCAGAGAAATTACAATAAGTGATCTTAAAAACACAACTAATTTAAAGACAGCACGATTCGAAAATAAATATTTTCATGAGGAACGCTCTGCCGAGTCTCTTTGTTGCGGGGCATCACAAGACAAAATTTGCGGTCTAATCAAATCCGTCCGGTTGACAGAATAAAAGCATCTTTGAGTTTTGCGAGTTGTTGACTTTCACTATTTTCTTTTTTGACGGAATCATTATTTTGACAATTAATTAATTGACTCTTTCTGAATTTTGATTTTAAATTAAATTGCGACTGCCAAGAGACAACTCAAACTGCCCAATCTTACATTTTCTCTTGAACCAGATAAACGTAGTCACTTCGTATTATTTTATTGCATATTGAGTTTATTTTATTGTTTCTTTTTTGACGTTCAAGAAGAATGTCATAATTTTAACTTCTTTTTATATAATCTTATATCCCCCCAAGTACATATATTGTTTAGTGGGGCATGATTATTTGTTTCCTCTGTACAAATTACTGAGACAATAAAATGAGTCTCACGGTTCAAGCTGTCCGCGAACGGTCGCGGAAACGAAAACAGCTGCTTGCACAACAGGTACTTTAAATTTGTTCTTATACGGTTTATGGATAACGTTGAATGATTATGAAAAGTTGAGCTCGATAAGAAATATAGTAATCAATAACTGCTGTTAATTATACTTATTTCAGCATGGTGTTGACTCTGTAGAGAATCTTAGAAAGGCTTTAAATTCCCGAGACAGTTGCGACTATCCATCGTCTAGCAATGAAAAACAGTTGACCAATTCGTCAGAACCTAAAAGTGTTGACGAGAGTGAAAAAGAGAGAAACAAAGGTTCGGTTGGAGGTGACGTAGCGCCTCAGCTTTATAGAGATTCTTCAACTTTCTTAAAAGTGATATTTCTACTAAAAACCTTATATGAACATGCAATACATATGTCAATTAATGGTTTGTTCTCTTTGAAAGGGGACTCAATCGTCAAATCCGCATAATGATTACTGTCAGGTAAGTATAAATATTTTTATAAAAGTAATTATTAATGTTGTGGTTTTAATAATAATTATTTTTATAATCAGCATTTTGTGGACACCGGACAGCGTCCTCAAAATTTTATTGTAAGTATGCATTTCCGAATTGAAAATAAAATTAGATAGCTGCTACGCTAGTCACTTCATTGCGTGTAATTCGGGTTCTTCTCCTTCAGCTGGTTAAGGATCTTCACATTTTGTATAAATAAAATTGAATCAATTGATGTATTTTAGAGGGATACTGGACTTACTGATAGATTCGAAGAATATCCTAAATTGAAAGAGTTAATTAAACTTAAGGTAAGAGTTAATATTTCAAATGCCAATAATTTTAATCTTAAATATATTCTGAATATCTTAATTTTATAACGCTGTTGATTTTTTTGTAGGATGACCTTATACTGGACACAGCGGCACCGCCCATGTACTTAAATGCTGATCTCCGTGATTTTCAATTGTCCAGTTTACCTGTTAAGTTTGATGTGATACATGTGGAACCACCGCTTGAAGAGTACCAACGTCGTGGTGTCACTGGAACTGATGTTGATTTTTGGAGCTGGGAACAAATCATGTCCTTGGAGTATGTGGTAGCCCAGTGCAGCTTACTGCACTTTATCATACTTTAGCAATTTTGTTTCTGACTTCATTTTGTATTTTAGCATTCCTAGCATTGCAGCACCGAGGTCATTCCTGTTCTTGTGGTGTGGATCATCAGAAGGGCTTGATTTGGGTAGGATATGTCTGCGACGTTGGGGGTTCCGTAGATGTGAGGATATCTGCTGGATAAGGACAAATATAAGTAATCCTGGACACTCGAAAAATTTAGAGACTAAGGCGGTGTTTCAGCGCACGAAGGTATTTTAAATTCATTGTATATTTATGATTGTATATTTATGATTTTGATTGTTTTAAATATGTAGGAGCATTGCTTAATGGGAATAAAGGGTACAGTACGGCGGTCTACCGATGGTGATTTCATCCACGCGAATGTTGACATTGATCTTATCATTACAGGTAATAATGGTTGAATGCACTATGATTTCATAAACGTATCCACTAACGCAGTACTTTGTTGCTACTTTATACAGAAGAAGAGGAGTATGGATCAATGGAAAAACCAGCAGAGGTTGTTTGTAGTCATAATATAGTACCTTTAATAATTTTAAAGTTTTTGCTAATGATTTAATATTCGTACTTTTTTCAAGATATTTAACATCATTGAGCACTTTTGTCTGGGTGAGTTTATTTAAGCAAGTAAATAGTAATACATAATATGGCCTACATCTATAAACGAGTTCTATGCTTACTTACGCAGGGCGACGCAGGCTTCATATTTTTGGAAGAGACTCTACTATTCGTCCTGGGTGGCTTACAATAGGACCGCAATTAACTATTAATAACTTCAATTCAGAGACGTATGCCACGTACTTTGCACAAGGAGGGAATGTTACCACTGGGTGTACTGAAAGAATTGAATCTTTAAGGCCAAAGTCGCCTCCACCTAAATCAGGAAATCGATCTTTTCGTGGAAGACCAAGATAAGAAGGGCTTTTAAGTCGAACAACTTTTTTGTATGTTTTGGTCATGTACTGCCAGTACCAAAGCTAGTTTTATTTTGTCGTACACTTTTGTAACTATCAATTCAAATGAAATGTTTTCCGTAATAAATACGACAAAGCAACTTAATTTGCTACCTTAACCAAACCCATTTTATTTACAATAAATTATACACACTTTATTAATGAACTATCGACTTATAGAAAACTTTGTAAGAAAATTATTGTTGTTGGCCTTCATCGTCTGTTTCGTCTGTTTCATCTAATTTACTGAACGAGCTGCCTCCACTGATTTTGTTGTACATCGCCACTCGTCTTCTGATTTTGATATAATGACTTCCGGCTTTGTGGGTGCAGTTATGCTCATGGCCCAGATTTTTCCCATAAACTAAAAATTCAAAACAATTAATAATCAAACACCAGGTTTGGTTATTATTTCTGTACCACAACTGTTTTATTAAAATACTTACATCGGAATATGTCTTCCAAAACTGGAACCATTTCTTCTGCGACACAATGCAGAAGAGTGATGGGCAAGGTTACAGGTTGAATATGTGACATGTGTTTGATGTAATTAAAATGGTCCATGTCATACGAGACTTGTTTTAAAAGAAGTGTTTCTGCGGCCAACTTTCCTGTCATATGCACATTAATCCAGTCAGTCAAGTTGAATATTACTCCAGCCAGATATGAATTTAATAGAAATAGACATACGGGACTTCTTTGCCGCTCCTTTATCCTGTTCTTCCTCTTTTGATCCAATTCTAAACAAAAAATCTTCTTTCTCAGTACTGAAATGAATTTACACTTGTTAATTCATACATGTTATGCATACTTGGAAACGTCAATTGTTGTAAAGCACTTGGAGCGACTGCTGGCCCCGCGGTACCGGTCGTGCATATTACTGATGAAGAAAGAGTGGATTTTATATATGAACATTAATTGAAATGATTAAACATTATAAATCAATTTAAAGATTCAAACGAAACCATGATCAACACGTACAACTTACATTAAGCAATATGAACGCAGAACATAACTGTAATATTCCCTCATAAGTCCACCAAAGTCATACTGCACGGCGTCGTCATCCTTTAAAAAAATTACAATTCCCTTTATGTAGATATTTGCATAGATAATAAACTTTATTACCAGTAAAATATCAAGCAGACGATTTTGTCCAGGTATTCCAAAATCTTTCAATTTACTAAGTTCGTCACCCTTACGTCCTTTGGTACCAACAACGTTGGCGTCAAAATTAAAAATTTTGCTCATAGTCATCCGTAGTTTTTCTTTTTCCTGCTCAGTGAGCTGATCCATTGCGTCCACAAAATGTGCATGCTTATCAGGATCGACAGTTCTGTTAGCGAGTTCTACAGCTGTTTTTTGTTTTTTTGATTCTACTTCAAATGCTGATTCGGATCTCTTCGTTAAGGATGCGTCTGCTGCAATATTGGGTTTGATGATGGGCTTTGAGGTTGCTGTGTCCACCGACGTTGGAACAGAAGAGCCTGTCGATTTTGTCGGTGGTGCAATTTTGGTGGGTTCAGCCGTTGGAGCAGGCGTTTCGACAGACTTTGGTGGAATTTGTTGCGTTGTTGCTGCAATTTTGGTGGGTTCAGCAGTAGGAGGGACCGCCGGAATGTTGGCTTTGATTGTGGGGATGGGGGCGGCGACAGACTTCGGTGCAACGGGGGGAATTTGTTGCGTTGGCGCTGCAAGTTTGGTGGTTATTGGGACTGCGGTTTCGACCGACTTCGGTGGAATTTGTTGCGTTGTCGCAATTTTGGTGGTTTCAGCTGCAGGAGTGTCCACAGGAATATTGGCTTTGATTGTGGGGGCTGCGGCTTCGACAGACTTAGGTGCAACGGATGGAATTTGTTGCGTTGGTGGTGCAATTTTGATGGGTGCAGCAGGAGCTACCACTGGAACGTTGGCTTGGATTGTGGGGGCTGCGGCTTCGACAGACTTCGGTGCAACGGATGGAATTTGTTGCGTTGGTGGTGCAATTTTGGTGGGTTCGGCAGTAGGAGTGACCGCCGGAATATTGGCTTTGATTGTTGGAGCTGTGGCTTCGACAGACTTCGGTGCAACGGATGGAATTTGTTGCGTTGGTGGTGCAATTTTGATGGGTGCAGCAGGAGCTACCACTGGAACGTTGGCTTGGATTGTGGGGGCTGCGGC
>JAQFZJ010000925.1:0-14844 GCA_034695645.1 Folsomia fimetaria
GGCGATACTAACAAAGTGGTACCCATTTTACGGACAGTGGAAGCCAACTCACTTAACCCACTGCTCCCCTTTAAAGACACTACGCCAATTTTCTTCAGTAAACTGTAAGCCACTTTTATGCATACTTAAGCACCACACCCTCCCCTACCCAGGTTGTCCGAAACCTCATTAACCTACTGCGCAAACTAGAACCAGGAATGACTTCCGCCAGATAAATACAATACATCACCAAATTGCTGCCCGAACATCTAATGGAGCAAATTTATATGCACCACCCACAACATGAATCAGACATCTTGAAACTCCTAGTCCAAGCTCGAAAAAACGAGTCAATAAAGAAGCAAAAAAATTCTCAGTTGGTCAACCTCGTTTCTGCCGAGTGGGGACCTATTCTTACCGATTTATGCACTAAAGTAATTACTCAACTAAAAGTTGAACCCACAAAGTGGGACAGGCAGACCACCAGTCCAACATAGTCGAGGGAACAGTAGAGGAGGATATCAATACCAGAATAACAACAGTAGAAGTAGAGGCAACCAGCAATATTATTCAAGTCAACAAGAAGAGCGATACCAGGGTGGCAGGGGGTGTGGTAGGGGATTCAACAGCAACAGAGGCGCATCCCGTGGTCCATATATTAATATATACCAACCTCAACCAAAACCCCCATATCAAAAACATCATCAACCTTGGACACAATACCCGGGTTCTACCAATGCATAACCCCAGCACAACTATCCAATACCTCAGTCAAATCAACGTACCCCAGGAGAAATACGACACTACACACCTGAGGAATTATCTCGATTAAGAGATCCCAACACGGGGCAACTATTATGTCTACGATGTTACGGGAACGTGTGAGGGATTGCAAACTCCCTCCACCCCCACAGTAAAGCTAGCAAATTCAAATACCTCACATTTTGTCGCTTTTTCAAAAACCAGCCCACTCCTACTTTACACAGATAAATGAAAAAGACGAAATCACCTTAATAGACACTGGTAGCAGTATCAGCATCACCAACTTAAAAGCAACGACACCCATTAATCTTGCCACACCCATCGCTATCAAAAGCATTAATGGCTCCAGTTTCATACGCCAACGAGTACCCATACACTTCAGCATTGGAAAGATTGGGGACAATTGATAAAGTTGAAATTCAATGCGCGCAAATGTTCGAAGTTGCGAGAAAGTTCAAAGTAAAGAATGCAACTGAATTTAAAGATAGCTTAATCGACTGTGTAGACGGCGATGAGATTGAGCTAGACAAAGGAACATATGAAGGAGAATTTTTCCTTGAAAAGAATAATGTCACAATATATGGAAGTGGGGCTACCACTGTTATTACATCCAAGAATTTGGGGTAATTATAATTTGTAATTTTAATTTCCCGCGTCAATTTGAAATTAATGTAATTAATATTTTTGCTTAAAGATCGATGATCCACTTAAAAGGATCCAAATGTACTGTGCGTGACTTTAACATTGTTGGTGATATAAATCATGGCATCCATATAGGAGGCGAAGGGAGTAATGAAATTATGAATATTTCTTTTGAAAAATGTTTTGTCGGAATGGTTGTCGAGTCGCCCAAAAACAATTTCCGAAATTTGCAACTTAAAAAATGTGAATATGGAATTTTTGTGCGTAGTGATTTCAACGTCCTCACCGATATTCGAGTATATTCATCCGACGTGGGAATTGAACTAAAATCAAATTCCAACAAAGTCAAAAGGGTTCAATTCCATAAAGTAAAAATGTGCATGGAATTGCAAGGGGATTTAAATGCACTGTCCGAAATGAAGTGCACTGGCGACGTAAAGGGTCTATTTGTTGGAGTTGCAATTAAAGAAGGATCTAATAATGAAGTTTATGATGTGACTTGCCAAAATATACAATGTTCTTTTGGTAGGGGATTATTGATTGAAAAGGTTTGCAAAAATGCGGGAATATCACATTGCAAATTTGACACTGTCCAAATTGATGGAACAAATCATACATTGCTGAGTGTTAGTGGCATGGTCCTTTTTGAAATTCGTGGAAGCGGGCAAACCCTGAAAAATTGCAGGAGTCTCAATTTCGACCAATCCAAGGCCACCGACGTAACTTTTATGAACGGACAGGACGTTTGGTAAAGTTTGAGCACATTATGCTCTGCTATTTATGTATCAAAATGCATGTTCGCAATTGAATTTTGTGTTTGAAACTTTGCTTTCTAAAATACAGGGTTGAGGATTATGGCAGTAGACCAGAGTTGACCCCACTCACCAAATGACTTGACTTCACTGCGAAAGCAATGCGACGACTTCTCTCTCGTTTTTGTTTAAGTTAAAAAGTTTCTAGTGCTGATGCTTTCTCCTCCTAACTAACCGGGGGTTACCACCATATTTGATGGAATCTACATAGTCACCTTTAGCAAATAATTGTTCAGCTATATTTTTTTCTCATTTACGCTAATTTGTTATGTCAAATCCATAGATTCACTCAATAATAAAATCACACGCAACAAAGAAGAAAACGAGCAGAAGCAATGTCAATAATGCTTGGATATTATATGTTTTGATAACTCTTTACACTTTGTAAATTACAAATTCAAAGTAAATAAAACTAATGAGATTATTCTACTTTTTGGCAGTGGTTTTTATATGGCTAGCGATGCAAGCACGTGCAAAATGTCCATAAAGCACGAAGTTGTGTTAGGTTAGGTTGACCTAACCTAACCAGAAGAAAGTGGAATATTAACGGCAGTTTTCTCTTCTTACTTAAATGCGTTCCGTGCAAACTATTAACAGTTCAAAGATTTGCCTTTGATTTGGAATAAATGCACAAAATAATGAAATATATATGTGGAATGGAATGGCGGAAAGAGGCTTGTCTTGTGATTCGTTGGATGAAAGCTTAATATCATTAATATTATCATGGATGGATACTGTAGTGTAGTGCAATTAAGAACTCGTCGTAAGTCGCCGTATCCTATAATTCATTACATATACTAATTTAGTCTTGTACGATAAATACAACTTTCTCATAAATAAATTTAAAGAATAACAAAATAATGTTAAAATCGATGATTACTCCAATTTTTATTGGATTGCAACTTATCGTGTTTCTTTACCACATGTCCACCTACCAAATTCCAAGCGTTATAAAACTATATATACATTTGCCACTCAGTTTGCCAGTCTCGTTTATTTGGAGAAAATAGACACAAACTCCGTACCATCAAAATATTTTATGATTGTAATATTTTGTTATTGCCATCATTAATTATTACATTGAATACCGTACTATCATACCGCACTACCGTGCTCAACACGTGAATGCACAAGTTGGTGGTACCGCAAACATTACCGCATTCTTTTAAGCATCTTAAACGCAAAATTATTTCTAATCCAGTAAATTCAATAAAAATGCACATGCGCTGCTTTACATTCAAATATTAGTCTCTAAGCCAGCTATCAATACATTGCAACTTAAATTCAATTAAGTTTGTTAAAATTGATAACTTAAGAAACTAATGAATTATTTTACTTATCTAGAATTACCTCATTTTATTGTAAGAAACGTGGTCGAAGAACAACATTTCCTCCCTCATTTTGCAATACACCTAACCTCTCCACGTGACCCAACTTTTTATTTTCATTCTATTTAATGCCCTCTACCTTTCTCTTAAATGCTGATGACTTGCATTAGGAAATATGGTCATAATTCCGTCCACGTAATTATAAGATTCTGAGAAATTATTTCCAGGATTCTCCCACATCCCACTATCTCTAAACTTAAATTCATCCCCTGTTGCTATTGGTATGATCATATAAATCAAACTCACACATGGCGAATTGTACGCGGCTAAAAAGGTAGAAGAAATGGCAGGCGCCATCATTTGCAAAAATTTGTGTTCACTGGTTTTAGCATCTCTGCCACGCATAATATAATATCCCATTCATCCTCATACCTTTCCAAGTTTCCACAACAAGTTTCCGCAGACTTGGAAATTGTTGGGGATAATTGGTGTAAATTATTTGGTGTAGATTTGTGGTTGCAAATTTGAATATAAGTTGCCCATCCAAATGTTAGGTCATTGGTTGGAAAACAGTTTGTTAACAAATTGACACTTTTGACAATAAAGAAAATCAAATCAAATCAAATCAAATTAGAACGATCTATCGTTTCAGTTTTGGATATTTTAAGACCTTTAAGTCTAGGCATGATAGGAAATAATTTTTGAGTTAATGATTCACCGCCATCGTTATATCCCGTAATACACCTTACATTAACTCGTTCCAAAGAATTCCCAAATAGCGCAGGTAAAACGCAATTGTGGGAGGTAAACGGGTCGAAATAAACGAGACTGCAGTAAGAGTTGCATAGAGTGAGTGAGAAACTTTACTATTTGGACAGGAGCAGGGATTTCGAGGTTATAGCGAGAAATTAACAAGTTTTGGAATCAGTAGTTCCTGCTTTTGAGAAGATATATTCAACATGGTTCAATAACCCTTTACAAATCAGGTGGGAAATATTTCGCCGTAATGGATGAAGTTTCAAAATTTGTGCGATTCCAATTTCTTCATCGTGGAATGAGAATCTTTCCAAGTTTAAGTCGAACGTTTTAATTCGTGTAAATAAGACGTTTGTAGGGATTATTCCTGCAATGGTCTCGAGCGCATGGATAGAATCATTGTTACAAGCAAGAATTCTTAATTGTAGTGAGGTTAGATTACTGAAAGTTGATATATGATGAATTGTTTACTTCGTGACAGAGAGGGAAGTGTAGGATCAGCTTGGTAATTTTGTCCCGATTCTTTGAAAAGAAGTTTAAAACGTGGTCAAATTGGGTAAAGCTGTCGCGTTGAATGAAAGTTTAAATGAAAGTTAAAATGTTTAAATGAAAGTTTAAATGAAAGTTAAAATGAAGTTTAATAAATTAAATTGCCACACAATAATCAATTTACTTCAAATTATGTATCTAGCCGTCAAACCCAAATTTAATTTGTTAATTTAGAAATGCAATTTATTTTGTTCACATACCATTAATGTGCTACGCTTCGCGAGTTAGATTTCATATTAAAATCACCACATTTTTTGTTCATTGTTGATATTTGCGATTTAAATAAAGAAATTTAAATATTTAAGTACATATTATTGCTCGAAACCGAACTTAATAATACATGTAATATATTAAATATGCAATGGCTTTTACATACACTGCATAAACAATTAGTGAAGGTATTAATCATTATCATTGCAATTCATTATCGGTTTGGGTGGGGAAGTGGTCACAAAAATTAATTTATTGCTCCAAACTAATGCCAATAAATGAAATTCATAACATTTCTAACCCGTCCTATCAACTCTATCTCCCAAATAATATAGTAATGCATAGTTCGCAGAACTCTAAAATATTTTTGTCAAAGGTTCTAAGCCAAAAATTTATAAATAGTATTATAGGGTTTTCAAATGATGGCTTCAATATAGAAACGGTTGAATTCGTAAGAATTCATGAGATCGCGAAATTGTCGAAAACTTTCACGGTTGAGAATCGTTTCTCAGCACAACCATTTTTGAAAAAATCCAACCTAGATGATAACTCAACTACTTCCTTCGTGAACGCTGAAATGTCGCCAAGCATGCAGTAGTTATACGAGAAATTAGAAAATCCTGGAAATCAACGTTGGGATTTTAATGTGACAATTTCCTGCTTTAAGATTTCGCCAACTGCATCCCTTGCGTCTACTTTCCATTTTGCAAATCGTGCATGATTTTCCGGTGGGACGTTATCCATGTCCTTCAAGAAATCCTTCCAGCTGTCCGCAATAACTGTGATGGGACCTGCAACGGCGGATCAGGGCGGTCTTATTAATTGAGCCGAACTGGATCATGGGCTTCAATATTCTAGTACAAAATTTATGTTATGAGTAACATAGCGAAATGGTTGTTTATTATTGATCATTTATAAAGATTGATAAACTCTTGGAATAAATCACAGTCCAAGTTTGTGTTATATTCACCTACATATTTACGATAAATTATTTCCACAATTGGACAATTTCTAAACTTCCTTAAAACTCATGTTTATGCAGCAGTTATCCACATATCGAATTGGACGTGCTGATCTGCAAACACTTCTTTCTGTGATTGCCAAAGATGATAAATTCTGACATACTAAAAACACGCTTTAAATTATAGCTAATTTTTAGCTACTTAATAGTTTTGCTATACATTTAGGTGACTTTGGTTCGGCTTTTTGTTTTGTTTTCCCATTCTCCTCTTTTCCTTCCATTTGGACAGTTGCACTGGACAAGAATTGGATGAATTGGAGTCTGCAATATGCATTTCCCGAGTGCTGTCTCGGAAGATTGCGAAGTTCAAATATGCATTCATGAACGATCGTGTATACTTCACACCAGGCAACCTATTCAATTCAATTCAATTCAATTTACCTTTACTCGAGTGTAAAAAAATATCAGTATTAGAATGCTGGTTTACAATCCTTGACACCTTGTGAGCTATAAATATATAAAAGCAACTAGTCTATGAATTATTATTACATACTACTAATTAATTCCTAACACATAAACAATTTTCAATAAATGTTTTCAACACGCTTCCCAATTATCAAATTACGACACTTTTCCGTAAACTCAGAATAAATGGCTTGGCCCTGGTATGCAACCCACATAACATACGTTTGTGCAACATCATAATGGGCAACTAGCTTATCCAATGTGGCAATCACAGTTCCATATGAACAGCCAACCCAAGTTCATTAAGTCTGCAGAAGGTCTGAAAACCTCACACCGAATACTTTTATAGCATATAAAGAATTTTCACCTGATTTTGATGAAATAAATAATATGAAATAAATCTGGTGCTTAGGTTTTGTGTGGCACCGCGGTAAAACACGGTGAGATCAAAAGCCTTCTGAAATATTGTTGCTAATCTATTTCTTGCATTAGCCATCACGCCTACAACTGTAAGAATAGCTGGTGAAAATGCTTGGATTTTTTGTAGAAATTGTAAAAACATAGGTGCGTGCTCCTCCAGTTCATTTTTCAGCTCTAGGGACGGGAAAGGGTCGTTCTCCTTCTTAACGTTCTTTTTCAAAACTTTTGTGTTGGCAATCAATTTTATTACTTCAACTTTTAGCATTGTTGTCACCGAATTTGAAAACGTAGTTCGATGGCGAGGATTTCGAAGATATTTTTTCAATTTCTTGGAAACAGGGGTTTTGACAGTACGATTATTATCGCATTCTGGCGTTACATTTGGTTCAAATGTATTGCGACCATCTTCCAGCACGCGCTTTAGGTATGAATCATCACTTCTCATCGTCTCGAAATTTTCCAACGCGTTACTTGCAGTTCCCAATTTGCTTGAACAAATTTTACAAAGCGCATGAGACTTGTCGATCCTAACTACTTGCGGATACAGTTTAACAATAGCTTCCTGAACAGTATACTTTCGTTTTTGAAGGCAATTATGCATGAAAAAGATACGCGTGTTTTTATGCCCGAGCTCCAACTGTGCATTGCAATTTAAACAAAAGTTTCCACTAATTATTATACTTTGCTATATGATTTTATTATATAATTTTCTAGTAAAAGTTGTTTTGAATTTTATTATTTTACAGCTAATTGAATACCTCACCAATATCAATGTGTATAAGAAAATGTATTACCCATTCCATAAAATATTGTTGTGAATAAAATTTGCAGACACTTCTCACGACTCGCGAATAATTCCATAATTTGAGCTTGTGGCACTGTTTCAGACGTAATATGATCAACCAAATAATCAAATAAATCAGTCTTTCATAACTTGCCCATTGTTAGTGAAAGATTTGCGAAAGTAGTAATTCATGTTGGACGCTTCTTCACAAGTGTTTACGAATACCACTGTTCTTTTCATAGAAGTACCTAACCGGATTGCCTCCTCCAGAAGGAACTGCAATTCGTCTTTGTAATTTGATTTTGGCCGAAGGTCAATATATATATCCGGTCTGTTTCAATTAAATTATTCCCTGAAGGATACCTGGAAGATTAAAAACTGTATCAAGTTTTTTCCAACCACTACCGGTCCCGTCCTGCATCAATGATTGCTATATGTTATTTCAAAAATTTTTTCATTAACATACTAGCCTTCAAAAACCCATTCAAATATGTGAAGTTTAATTTAATTAACATTTTTATGTATAGCACAATAATATTACATTAATGGAAAAAAACAACCACGTAGTAGTTGAAGGACCCGCGCCACCACCATTCAATATATTGCAGCAATGCTGCAATTTGCAGCTTTCAGCATGTCTCTTGTACCAACCTCTTCTCAACGAGAAAGGGTTTGTCGCGCCAACAAGTAACATTGTGTTTGATCATCTGGACTGGATGAAGTAAATATTTTGATTTGATTTTATTTGTCAAAAGTGTCAATTTGATAACAAACTGTTTTCCAACCAATGACCTACATACTACATAAATATATTAAATCGAGTCCATTTAGAAATATTCAGGTTTCTTAGTAGATTTATATTTAGATAAGAAATAGATATCGAAATAGATATATATTCTAAAAATGAATAACCAAAATCCCCGGAACGAAGCACTTGAATTATTGGATCGTTCCATTACTGCACAATCCATGAATGTTGATGCTTGTGGTGGGGTTGCAGTTGCAGCAAACTCTAATAAAAAAGAAGAAAACAAGCACTACAAATTAACCGTGTGTATAATCGCATTCTCCGTCATATATTGGATTACAATCTATCGTTTAGTTAGTGAAGCTACGGAAGAAAGGCAGAGGGAGTTAAAGAAATTTGGATTTGGTTTGATTTTTTGCTTTTACCTTTTTTGTCTTTTAGTTATTATCGGTTTTTATCACGATTCTGCGGAAAAGGGTAATATGAAAATGGTGAGCGCCTAATGAAATATTATTTATTAATATATTAGAATTATTTCCAGATGGAGTAATCAAGGAAAAGCGTCAATGGATTTTACATGAAAGTTTCTACCTTCCGCTCGGTTTCACCAACATATTCAAATATCGTCTTCAATTAAAGCTTTCTTGGCATGAATCCCACAAGGAGCGCACTTATTCCGAGATTCAGGGCGATTTTCCCCGATTTTTGGCCCGTATTTGCAAAATTGTGGAGACCGAATTGAATGAAATTGAGCCGAATGTGAGTGAAATAAATTAAATAAAGTTAAATGTAAAAGTTATTAATTACTAGTTATGCAATTTTATTGGTTACTTGACTATGTAATTACACAGATTGAAACGACGAGTTTAGAGGTATATCTGACAGCAGCCAAGTTATGGGCTATACATCCACCCATGCTAAATGATGATGTGAAGACAAAATGGATGTCGCTGTTTTCAGAAATGCAAACTTTTCTAGAACAAAGGTACACATTTAATTTAAATTCTAAACCCTTTCAATTAACCCTTACGATATAACGACTTCTTATGATATATGATATGATCATTTACAGAGGAAGAGACAAAGGGAGCAGCAGTAAATGCATCATTGATGAATAATGCCAATATTAGAAAATCAGTTTAAGAACAGTTTAAGAACAAGAGTTCAACAGAGAATCAAAAATACGACAAAGAATACTTTTATTTTATGCATTTTGTAAGATATAGCCAAAAATGCGTTCGAATTTTTATATTTATATTTAAAAAGAATGTGACTGTAAAATATTATTGATGTGTAGATAAAAATAGTTAAGCAATTTTCGTTAGAATTGTCCTCGCCACAAAATTATCTTAGCATGTATGTAAGCTTATATTTAGTTTTAGATACTCACTAAACAGATAAGAACTTATGTGAAGGGTTTGTATTTTTCTTATTAGCTGATACTCTGCATATCAACTGAATGAAATGTTTGAATTCAATGTTTAGTGCCGGTGAAAGTTTTAGAACAGATGGAGAATAATAACTCTAGAGTAGGAAAAACACTTTAACTTTCTCAAAAGGTCATTGCCACCACAATGATCTTTTGCAACCAACAAAAAGTGTTTATTTTATTAGTATTTGTTTACGTATATGCTAAGATGATAGCTTGCTCTTTGTTTATATTCTAATAGGAAATGACAATAGCCGTTCTGAAATCGTTTAGTTTAATGGATACACATTCCCTGGAGGACATGTTATTGTTGATGGGACAATTGTTTTTATAGAAGTACTGAGAAAATTGTCGAAATATGGACTAATTATGGGCAAGTTTACAATAAATTAAGATAGATGAACATTTACTGTACACGTTATGGATAAGTCATTCGATTTTCCCAGACATTTCAGATAAATATAACTTTTTGCTTGAAAATTGGAGTGTGGCGGAGAACATGGAGGACGGGAAACGGTTTTTCGTAATTATGGGAAAGGTGGAAACTGACTTGCGGAACAATATTATGGAAGGGATGAAAATATTGGAAGGCGTGGGTTGTGTGATTTATTCCCGTTAATTTAAGTTTGAAGAATCACCTTGGATTTACGTTGAGTTCCATTGCAAGTTATATATTTAAAATCTAATGGGGGAATAAAATATGTTGGTGCTTTGCAGCTCAAGTATTCTCAAATGTGTACTGTTATAAATGAATTGCTTGTTATCAAATGAATACGATAAGATATCTAATCAGTTATGACAACGCGTTTGTATCTGTATATTGATCCGATGAGTTGGCACAATTCAATCCACTTGCCCATCCCTGCTGCATGTATAAATACTAAGCTACTCAATTCCTACAATTTCTTCTTCCAATTTTCTAAAAAGAATGGCTAGTACATCTTCAGGGTCAATACACTCTTCGTTTTTTGATTCCTCAAATTTAGGCAGATATATTGCCGCTGGCTCATTTGGTTTCGTGTTTGAGGCCAAAGGTACAAATGTGAATTCTATTTCATCCGCAATAAAAATCAGTTTCCTTGACGTAAATGGAGATCCTGAAGATAAATCAAGAATGGAGCGAGAATTTGCACTTCTTGAAGGAAAAGCACATCCGAATGTGCTTCAAATCTTTAACTTTCAAGAAAAAGTATTTACACAAAAACATATTGAACAAATTGTGCAAGAAATTAAAGATAGTGACGAAGTGGAAGATCGCATTGCAATTTTAGAACGCCGCGCTCGGAAATTAGGCTCCATATCCGGATTGTGCTTCCACATGGAATTATGCGGGAATACGTTACGACAATGGCTAAATTTGAATTCCAACGATAGCTCTGATCCCGCCATTTTAAATCAACAGACCCAAATTGTACAGCATATTGTGAGCGGATTGACATTTTTGCACCAGTTTAAAATTATTCATCGTGACTTGAAACCGGAAAATATTATGTTCGCTTCCGAATTTAATCTACCCGTTAAAATTGTCGATTTCGGTCTATGTCGAAAAATTCATGGGGAGAAAAGCAAAACCAAAGCGCTAACAAGTCGGCAAGGAACGCTGGAATATATGGCACCTGAAATGGCTTCTAATCAGTATGGGCTTGCAGCAGATTTGTATTCTTTAGGTTTAATTATTTGGGAAGTATTGCAATTTATTGGAGAAAGACAGAAGAAACTGCTCTTCTACGAATTGGTTGATGTAGGGGACACAAGTGTTGTAAATGATCATCCAATCGTGCTGAATGGAAAAGAATTAATCATTCAGTTGACTAAGAGGAAAGTGACGGAGAGATTGGGGACAATTGATAAAGTTGAAATCCAATGCGCGCAAATGTTCGAAGTTGCGAGAAAGTTTAAAGTTAAGAATGCAACCGAATTTAAAGAAAGCTTAATCGACTGTGTAGACGGCGATGAGATTGAGCTAGACAAAGGAATATATGAAGGAGAATTTGTCCTTGAAAAGAATAATGTCACAATATATGGAAGTGTGGATACCACTGTTACTACATCCGTGAAATTCGGGTAATTATAATTTGTATTTTAAATTTCCCGCGTCAATTTGAAATTAATATAATTCATATTTTTGCTTGTAGATTTACGATCTACATAAAAGGATCCAAATGCACTGTTCGCGACTTTAACATTGTTGGTGTTAAAAGTAATGGCATTCTTGTACAAGGCGCAGGGAGTAATGAAATTATGAATATTTCTTTTGCGAAGTGTCGTTTGGGAGTGAGTGTCCATTCGCCAAAAAATAATTTCCGAAATTTGCGAATTAAAGAATGTGTATATGGAATTATTGTGCGTAGTAATTTCAATGTCCTCACCGATATTCGAGTATCTTCGTCCAAAGGGGGGATTGGACTAAATTCAAATTCCAGCAAAGTCAAAAGGGTTGAATTCCATAAAGTAGCAGTGTGCATGGAATTGAATGGGGATTTCAATGTAATATCTGAAATGAAGTGCACAGGCGCCGTCAAGGATGAATTTGTTGGAGTTGCAATTAGGGGAGCATCGGCTAATAATGAAGTTTATGACGTGACTTGCCAAAATATACAATGTTATGAACCAAGTTGGGGATTATTGATTGAAAAGGTTTGCAAAAATGCGGGAATATCACATTGCAAATTTGACACTGTCCAAATTGATGGAACAAATCATACATTGCTGAGTGTTAGTGGCATGGTCCTTTTTGAAATTCGTGGAAGCGGGCAAACCCTGAAAAATTGCAGGAGTCTCAATTTCGACCAATCCAAGGCCACCGACGTAACTTTTATGCACGGGCAGGACGTTTGGTAAAGTTTTGAGCACATTGTGCTTTTCTATTTATGTATAAAAATACATGTTCGCAATTGAGTTTTGTGTTTGAAACTTTGTTTTCTAAAATACAGGGTTGAGGATTTTGTCAGTAGACCAGAGTTGACCACACTCACCAAATGACCTCACTTCACTGCGAAAGCAATGCGACGACTTCTCTCTCGTTTTTGGTTACGTTAAAAAGATTCTTGTGCTGCTGCTTTCTCCTCCTAACTAAGCGGGGGTTATCACCATATTTGACGGAATCCACATAGAGTCACCTTCAGCAAATCATTGCTCAGCTATATTTTTTCGCTCATTTTCGCTAATTTGTTATGTCAAATCCATAGATTCACTCAATAATAAAATCACACGCAAAAAATAACACGAGCAGAAGCAATGTTAATAATGGTTGGATTTTGATATTATGTTTTAATAACTCTTTATACTTTGTAAATTACAAATTCAGAGTAATTAAAACTAATGAGATTATTCTACTTTTTGGCAGTGGTTTTTATATGGCTAGCGATGCAAGCAAGATGTCCATAAAGCATGAAGTTGTGTCAGAAAAAAAGTGGAACATTAACGGCAGTTTTCTCTTTTTACTGAAATGAATTCCGTGCAAACTATTAACAGTTCAAAAATTTGCCTATGATTTGAAATAAATGCACAAAAATATCTCGTTATCTAGTATTATTTATATTACTCAATAATTTTATAAAAAAATAATCTACCAATAATAATCACAGTAGTTAATGCTTCTTAAACTCAGGCTTTTATTTGTTTCGGCAAGTCCTGTCAAACAAATATTTTTGTTGTACGGCAAGGCTAACAATTTAAATAACTATGTAGTTAATTAATCCATCTCAAGCATCAGTAGAGTAGAAGGTAAAACAGACAATCATTCCGATTCCGTCGCCTCGTCATCTGAAATCTCCTCGTAGCTAAAGCATCCTTCCAATTGAATGAATTTGAGCATCTCTTCTCTGACGGAATATAGTCCCTGGCCCTGTGTGAATATGTAAGTATAGCAAAATAAGCTTCTCTTTAACATAAAACGCGTAATCATGCTTTCTTTCTTACCTGGATCACATATTCACATCGTAGCAGTTTCACAGAGTAAAATTCCTTGCATGACAAAAGCGCGTGTTTGATATTTTCAGTGAACTGGGTAAATGTACTCCTTACAGTAATGTTACCAAAAGAAATCATCATTTTAAATTTTTTCAGATAACAAATTAATTATATACTTTTCCATTTTGAAAAAGCCCCGAGCATCATCAGTTCCATTTCGAAGTGATCCCCCACGATGACAAACAGATCTACAGCTTCCAAATTCTTCCAACCAAAGAATGCTTGAATTACTCCGTCCATGTTATTATTAATTCCATCATCATCCGTTTCCGTGATTCTTTGGAACATGCGAGACACCACCTCCACATTCTTCACGTTAGGAAATGATCCAACCAATTTTCCAAGCAGTGTTGGCCAAGTCAATACCCTAGAGACAAACGGATACTATTTATCAATTCCTTTTAAACGTTTATTAGGTTGTATATGTACCAGCCTCAGGTCCGACACTCCTTCATGCTTAGCACACAGATTTGTAAGAAAATAGTTAAAGCAAAGATTCGTAGAGTCATCGTTGCATATATCCACGTGAAGTTTCTTTAACTTCGGGAGAGTCGTAATGTCCAGAGATCGTTCGATTCGGGCACAGCACAACTACCCCGCACAACAGAAGGTGAAAGACGTAAGAGCGTTCCTTGGATTAACCGGACTCATCCGTTGTTTCTGCCCCTCATACGCCGCCATATTTAAACCGCTCCATAGCCACACCGCTCCATTACCACAGTTATTAGCTAAATCACTAATAACTCAGGTAAAAAGTCAAAAATCAAAAATCCGTCTGGTGTATCGTTTCAAAATAGTGTAAGTATGATCTGGGTCCAATTGTTTTCAAAATCGGCCAAGAAATGACTGAGAAATCAGTTTTTGCCATTTTTTGGGGGTATGGTAAATGCATACTTAGTGAATTGTTAGTTGCTGGGTAATTTGTATCACTAAGAAAAACTTACAGACAATCCAGAAATGAATGCAACCTTCTCACAAAAAAAGCCAAAGCTAACTCTTTTTATCTGAATAGGGCAGTTATCATCAA